>MU227793.1:419862-452384 GCA_018584345.1 Thuja plicata
AGAATTCATTAAATATAATATTTACACAATATATATATATATATATATATATATATATATATATATACACACGCATCCAAACGCATCCGCACCCCCCCAAAAAAAAATTTCACGCATCCGCGCACCCGCATCCGCATCGGTATCCGCACCCGAATCGGTAACTAAGGATGACATTTGATGCAATACAAATATGTGTATATATTTATTATTTGTATGTGTGCACTATGTATACATCACAGTTACTAGTGTTGGACTCGACATAGACTTTGTGAATTGAATAAACCATGAAATATAAAGATTTAAAGATTTTTCCAAACAGATCAAAGCAAGCAGGTCCTATGGGCCCTTGTTATAAAACTTATAGTTCGATATTAAACAGTGTAACACCGACACTAGGGTACGTCGGGACGGGGGTACGTTGGGATGAGTTTCGGGTACGGGAAAAAAGGGCCTCAATTTTGGTACGGTGGGGGTACGTTGGGGGGGAGGGGCTAGGGGTGCTGCAATCTATACATATAGAACTTGAAATGCTAATTATGAAATAATGTTTCAATATAACATACCAAATTGGTTCTTGGAATCTTGAAATACTTGAACATAGCAAAATTGCAACATGAACCATAACCATTGAACATTCAGCATAGTAACATAGATGATAGTAACATACATACTCATAGTAACATAATGATAATCATAAAATTATATTAGTTCTATGATTCTATCAAAGATTCAAAACTCATTGTTGCAAAAAATGAAAAATATGAATGCCAAATCAAAATGAGAATGCCAAATGAAGTATATGGGCCTTATGAAGGCTTAGAGGGCCCTATATGGGAGCCACATCATTTTACGGTTCTATAGGAACCAATAAGAAAAATAAAAAGTATTAAAAAACTTAAAAAAAAAATTGACTTTTGAAAGCCTGCGACCGGCCATACCTCGTCACGTCCCAGAGTACCCAAGTACCGTCCCGAAGTATCCAAGTACAGTATCGGAGTACCTGAGTATTGAAGTACCCAAGGGGTGCAGGGACGGGCGTGACTGAGTTACGACGATGCTTGAGTGGCAGTGTGGGTACTCTGGTACACGGAGTACCTGTCCTGGGGACATCCTAGTATTGGGTACTCCGGGGTTTTGGGCCGGGTGCACGTCCCCGGGTTACGCTGATGGAGTACCTGTACCGGGGACATCCCAGTATTGGGTACTTCGGGGTTTTGGGCCGAGTGCACGTCCCCGGGTTACGCTGATATTAAACAATGGAGTCAAAGTCTCCTTGAATAGAAAAGTACAAGACGATCTTTCTAAGTGAAACATTTGCTAACGGAATACGAAAATAGAAACTAACTAATAAAACCAAACTCACTAAAGATGACCATTAGAAACATTACATTATTATTTTAATAGCCCTCAGAGTGGGTGGGATGAGGTGGTGGAACAACTATCTAATTTGTTACTTTCTCTTTCCCAACCATGAAAAATTCCCCATACAATATATAGGGGATATACTCTTCTATTAATCAAATTGATGATATACACAAGTATACATTAAACAAATAAGTAGAGAAGTTTGAGTTGAAGGAAACAACATTTTTTAGTATATAAATATTTTCAAGTGTTTTAGTTACGCAACTTATGAACTATGATATCTATGATATCAAAAGCAAAAGTCAGAATTTGGTATCTAAGCTTACTTAACATGACTAATATAAGTAGCAGTATGATGAATCTTGTGCTCATGCCTTAGATAGGTTCTTGACACTGTTGCAACAATGATATCTGCATGAATATCAATAACACTCAAAGGGATTTGTTCATGTTCTTATCTTCTTTGCCATGGATACTTCCTTTGCCTCAAGATAACTTGCTGAAACTATCGATACCTCAGGCGTAGTTGTAACCTTTGGATGACATTATGCGCTGCAATCCTAGGCCTCCCATCCTCAGATCACCTGAAACCCATGAGCGGCCCACCCACAAGCCTCCAATTTCAATGGTTTATTATCCGTTGAAGAAATACAAGCACAACTGCTCAGCCTCCAATTTGAATGGTTTATTATCCGTTGAAGAAATACAAGCACAACTGCTCAAAATGAAATCATCAATAACACAAAATGTGAAATTACCTAAAAAGTCCATGGAAAATAGAAAATAATACAATTTGTATTGATTTCCACTTCCTCACTTATTGCTTGATTTTTCTAATTAACTATATTTTTTCTACTATGTTACCGGATTCCTCTGTTGAGGCCCGAATCCTGGTTCCGGTTCTTCCCAGATCTGGATTCCTCCTGGATTCCGGCAGGGTTCCGGAATGGAATCCGGGTTCCCTGTGGATTCCTCATTGAGGAATCCACAGGGAACCCGGAATCCATTCCGGAATCCCAGAGGAATCTAGGAGGATCCGCAGGAATCCAGAAGGATCCACAAGAATCCAAGATTCTGGGCGTAAAAAAAGGGCCCACTTTGTTTTTTTTTCAATTTTTTTTTCAATTTTCAGCATGTAATGACATTGTGAGACTTTTACAAAGTATGAATATGATATAATCATATACTGACAATTATGGATTTATAATTTTATGAGAATCACGCTTCTAACTTATTATTATCATTATATGTTTGAACTTTGAAGTTGTGAACTAATGATGAATGATCATTGACATGTTACATGTATGGAATCTATGAATATACATACATATATAAATTTATAATATATATATATATATATATATATATCTATTTCGAAAATGTCTATATATATACCCGCGGAACCAGGATCCGGCCCAAAATTATTTTTGCCGAATCCCCGAACCCGAACCCGAATCTAAACCAAAACCAGGATCGGCTACTTAGATTTTCTACCCTCATTTTCAATAGAGAGTGTTCTTTTTCTTGTTGTGGTTGGGTTCATTTGCTACAAACCAACCTCAACCTAATAGTGAATTGTATTGTAGTGAATGACCACAAATTTTAATAAAAATGTTCGACTTCCTATAAGTACCTACCGGGCCATTATAGTTGCCAGTACATTAATTCCATGTTGTTCTACACCCACCAATTGAAAATTTGGAGGCCAAGTGGTCGGCTTACCTAGATTCTCGACGTGTCTTTTGAAACTACATTCACACTATACCCACCTTCAATAATTGTGTTAGTGAGATTCCTTCCAAGGATCTTTATGTGCACCATTGTTAGTTTTTTTGACATGTTAACTACCAGTAACGAGAACAATCTCTTGGTCTCCCAACATTGAAGGTTTGGTTATGGGGTCTTCATTATCTTCAGATTCTAAATATGTGCTAGCATGCACTGGCTTATTCCTCTCAGATACAATATTAGTTATAGCATTTCTAATTTTGGGAATACTTTGTAAAAAACTTAGAGCTTCAATTGGTACAGTGGTTTGAACTTTGAAGTATTTGATAATTTCATTAGATTACAATTGATTTGTTATTGTACTTTAGCATTTGAGTGGCAACATTTGTGAACTATAGCATACTTCACCTCAGCTCTTGTTTTATGATGTCTTTCTTTCTTTGTATGTGGGTCTAGGTACATAGATTTCTTTCTCATGCTTGGGTAGTTGTCAATACCTTATTATGTCTTTTTACATCAATTATGTTGACGTTGACCTTTTGCTTTGAGCACTTTGCATCTGCATGATCACCAAGTACACACTTTATGCACAATACTCTTGCTTTGTTGTGGCAGTTTCTTATGAAATGTTCCCATTTGTTGCATTATCGACATTATATGATAGGATGACCTTTGTAGTCATATCGTATCCAACTGCAACTCCCCTTGCTTTGATTTCAATAGGCACTTGGAGATGTGTTGATTTTATTTTGTGGCTTCAATGGACTCCTTGGTGGAGTGAATTGCACTCCTTGTGCAAAAAGCACTTGTGTGCTCTTATATTTTAGATTGTAGGAGAACCAATTTAGTGAATGACCCATAACTTGGCAAGTGTCATAAAACATTTACTTGGACCATTTACCTTTGGTGTTAGCCTCATGGTTGCAATAAATACACCATGGTTCTTTCAAAATTTTCCTTCTTTCATTCTCCACCTTTAATGCCTTCATTATTTGAAGCATGTATCTCCTTAATGCTTGAATCACTCTTGTTTCATTTTCATTGCTTAAATTTGAGTCGTCATCTTCATGTGTTTGTATTTTAGATTGTAAGGCATATTGTCCTCACTTTCTATACTCATTGCTTTATTATATGCTTCGACATATTATGTCAGTGGCACAACTTCCATTTTGTTTTCTTATCGAAGGAAAACCTTTAGTAACCCATTTTTTCTTTACTCCATTAGTAGGTTATTTTTCTATCGTTACAAGTAATTCTTTGAGTCTATGGTTATAAGCTCTTAACGTTTTCATGCTTACGTTGCCTTGTATTGTAGATTCATGCTACAATTTCATTGTCATCTTAAAATAGTTTGAATTCTTCTTCCATGTCCTTTAATTTCTCCACATATTCAAGGAGTTTGGTTCAATTTTTATATATTAATCAATAGCCACACCTCTCAGTGTGGTTGGAAAAGGTTGTAGGCATTATGCTCTATGGTCTTGGTCATGTGCTGCCTCAATTGTTTCACAAGCCTTATAGTGCCTTACAGGATCCTCTAAATTGTAACCTAAAAACTTAGGTAGCTTTTTTCTTTCTACACAAGGGTTTGATGGTGCAGTTACCAGGAATTTGTTTTGATGTGAACTTGTTGCTTGGAATTTGCTTGCCCAGGAGTTTTGATTTGGATGTTCCAGTGTTCCTTTGTCACCATTCACTATGTGAGAGTCCTTAACTCTTCTTGCAAATTCAATGTTCCGTACACTCGTTTTGTCTTTAGGTTCTGTTTTATACACCCTTAACAGAGGTTTTTGTTTAGTTTCTTCTTCGATCAGCAACTCTCCAATGCCTCAAAAGCTGCTCTGGTACATTTCTGTCTTTGTCCTTTGGACTTTGACTCCCAACTTCTCTCGTTTAGAATGTCGTAACTTATTAACCTGGTTTACAAGGTCGATCCATGCTTCATCTTGTAATCTTTGTATTTACTCCCACTTGTCTTTCATGTGTTTTTTTGTAATGGAAATTTTTGATATTTGTTTTCTCGATTTTGACTCTGATTTGATGTTTTACTTCAAGATGGAATTTGGCTTCAAACATGTGGTGTGGGTGGTTCTTCAACTACTTCTCGTTCTTGTAAAAGAAATAAAACACAATATATTAAATAATTAGCTATCTAGATACCGATTACAATGAGATTCATCTCCTTATAGAGACCAAAGATGAAGATAAACATGACACATGTAATGGATAAACATGAAATGCCATAGGTATCTAAAATACTAACAAGGAAATAAAAAGGACCATTTAAGCCAGTAAGGTGATTTCATAACAAAGGTAAGCCTTATCTTCTAATACCTTCTCTTTATATTAATCTGTTAGCTATATAGATACCGATTACAATGAGATTCTTCTCCTTATAGAGACCAGAGATGAAATGGATAAACATGAAATGCCATAGGTATCTAAAATACTAACAAGGAAATAAAACAGACCATTTAAGCCAGTAAGGTGATTTTGTAACAAAGGTAAGACTTATCTTCTAATAAATTCTCTTAAGGCTTATTACACTAATTCAAAACATAAAACATAAAGTCTAACAAACTACATACAAACTAAGACCCTTAAGAATCATGTATTAATCATAATTTTTTCTTTGAAACAATCTCTAGACCAAGTAAAACTCCATCAAGTTGCTTTGTAGCCCTCATAAATGTGTAACTGTCAAGCTGAAGTCTCGAGTTCCCAAATTACTACTTGTTGGAATTCTTGAATCATTGGACAGCAATCCATGTTGAGAAACATCAACAATTTTCCTACCTATCTTCAAATAGTGGACTTCGTAAAATGCATATAGAGCAACTTTTTCATCATTGCCAACTCCCAAAGGATCTTCAATGATGGTTGCATTAGTTGTATAAATAGGACACATCTACTTCCTATTGGCCTTGGATTGGAAGCAATGCTCATCTTGTAGATGACTATAAAGCGAGTTTGCATCAACATTCTTGTAGGAAAGGAACAAGCAAGATCTTGTCTAACTATTTCATCTTATTCCTCCAAACCCTCCAAGGGTAAAGTTTTCTGGTACTTTACAACTCCAATATCCATACTTAATATCCTCTAGATAGACATAAGAAACTGGGCCTTTCTAATCGCAATAAGATTCTCAATGGTAATAACTTCAATGATACGGCCCAACATTGGGTGAGGATTAATATTGTGCACAAAAGAAGCCATCGCAGCTTCAACCGTTTACAACAAGTACTTCACCAGAGTGCCAGCTTCGAAGGAAACCTTCCTTGAGTTGTATTCTGAAGTCTTGGGCCATAGCCATTGATTTTATTTACCTTGGCTGTAGATAGCAGAAAACAAGCTATATAAATTCTCATGAAATTTGATTAGAATAAACTTGTGATTATGTTTTGTGAGAAATAGCTTTGTGATTTTATGGAAGAAAACAATGCATGCTTAGAATACCCTTAGAAAATGTGGGTTTGAAAAGCAGACATGATTTCTATGAAGCAAGAGTCACAATATGTATACAAATTAACCTGCACAATTTTATTAACATTTGACTGCAATTTCCATATGCTTTGGCTTGGCCGCCTTCCACAATTTAACCAAAAACAAAACCACAATTTTGCAGATAAAACCGAGTCACGTTTCATACAAAAATGCATTTGTGATTTGAGTTAATTTTTTTGCCTTGGTTTCATCCATTAGGGCATGAATTTTGTCATAAAAAGACCCGCACAATTTATCCAAAAATTTAAAATTTTCTCAAAAGAATTCACAATTTTCAGAATAAAAATTAGTGAGTTGCATTGAAAAAATCTTTGTATGATTTATCACCTTACCCTAGCAAGACTTATAAAATTCATTTTCATGTGAGTTCCTTATTTGATGCTATGTTGTAGAGGAATGGAAAGCAATATCGAAGTCATCATATGCGCACCCTGTTGGTGCACATCGGATCTGGTTGCGCTGTAGTCTGGATGTGTTGTCTAGATGCAGTCCGGATGCGCACAAGATGCACATCTCGGACTGTGGATGTGCATCCTGGTGCGCACTCGGGCGCATCTGCGAGCGAGTCACATTTTGTGACCTAAAAATCACAAAAAAAAGTGTATTTTTTTCTTTTTTCTTTTGCTTAAAACCCTAAAACAGCCCTTTATGAGGCCATTCAACCTAAAAACATATCATTTTGTTTTCTCTTTTTCTCTCATCTCATTTTGTCTCCATTTTGGCATTTGGAAGGGCAGGTGGTTTTTTTAAAAGGGGATCATTTGTGGAGTGCCAGATATAGCTTATTTGAATTTTATTGAACTATCAATTGGCATTTAATATTTATCTTTGGCATTTGGCATTTGGCATTGATCAATGATGAAATATCATACTATCAAGTGATTTAGTTTTACGGCTCTGTATATTTCTTTAGTTTTTTGTTTATAATATATATATACACACACACATACCCAAACGTACCTAAACCCCCAATTTTTTTTCCATGTACACACCTACTGGGGTCTCATATCCGTACTGGGGTACTCTCCTTTCTACTAATAAAATAAATACGTAAAATAATTAACAATAGAATAGTAAAAAATATTTTTAGTCACACATGACGTTCTTGCAGAAGTAGACCAAAGATACCTGCCAAGTATAGTACTTCTTTCCTTGACTGCTCAAGGCCTGTTTAAAGAAGTTGACTGTTGTCAAGCAAAAAATGGTTGTCTACCAAATGATTCAGCAACCTCTGCGAAAGCCAACAAACAATTAGTACACTGTTGGATACAGCCATATTATCAAAATATAACTATGTTACCAATTCTTCCCTGGCAAACCCGAAGTCTGGTCTGCTTCTTGCAAAAGTCTGGTCCTTATCATATTCTTGCAAAAGTCTGCCCAAATTCTGTCAGTCAAACCCGACACAAATTTTGCTGCTTTTATGGTGAATTTGCAAATCTGCGGCAAGACACAAGTCAAATTTGGCATAAAAATGGATTTTTTTGACTTTTTAAAAGTTTTCTTTGGTCTATTTTAGTCAATCCAACCCTGCAAACCCTAAGATAGCCCCCCAAAAAGGCCAAAAAGGTAAAACATGTCATTTGGACTGATACATTAATATATATGGTGGTGTATTTTGCTATGTTGATTTACTATTAGCATGGTGGTGTATGAACTTATTTGCTGCTGCATATATATATATATATATATATATATGTTTTTGTACGGACAAACCCAAAACAAATTCGAACCCATCCCCAAAAAAGTTTGAACGAATTTCAAACCCGCATCCGAACCTGAATCCGAACAGGCAACTTAGAAATATAATAAAGGCATTGTACACTAACTACAAATCAAGCCTTCATTAGGGGGGTTATACTCGTATATCAAAATAAGCATTTACATGGTTGGTGGGAAAATTTGGTAGATGGACTACATGAATGGTGATCATGTGCATTATTGGCTAGAGTGTAGTGCCATGCACTGCACAGACACACACATATATTGGTTAAATAAATTACACACATATTGGTTAAAAAAATTAGTTCTTATATATTGCTGTTAGGCCTTCTTTTATTTGGTTCTGAGGCTTTTCTTTTTTCTTTTTACTTGTTTTATTTTGTCTCTTTTTTTTCTTTATTTAGTTTATTTTCTTATTCTCTTCGCTTTGGGTGTTTCCCCTATCTCCTCCACTTCATATATCACTTGAGTTAGTCCTTGCCTGCATCTTGCAATTTTTCCTATGTTACCCCAAGTTTTCGGGATGGGGGGGCGGGTGACAGGGAAACAGGTTTTTTTTCCGGAGCAGGGGAAAGCAATGGGGATGGCTATATTAAAAATAGGAAAATTTAAAATATGAAGGAGAAATTTTAAATGTTCATATGAACACACATGGATAAAGCATGTTTATATACATTATAGAACCTTAACATTTAATGATTATGTTAAATAATTGAAATTGAGAGTTCAAATGAGTGGAAGTCAAAAAAGTTTTCAAAATTCAAACAGTATTTAAATTAATTTTATGGGATAGCCAGGGGATGGGTTTTTGAAAGTTTCTGAGTTTCCAGGATGTCACCATTTCTGGGACGGGTCAAATTATGCCGGAAACGCATCTCCTACACTCACACATCCTGATGATGGATCACAGAGTGTGATCCGAAACGTTGAAGCAAGAAAATCTTACACAATCAAAACCAGAAGCTACTATTGAATTCAAATGGATTGTGGAAATCTGATAAAATTGATTTACAAAGATGTTTTGGTGTGCATCTATGTTGGTGGGGTTTGGCTTCATTGATATTTCATTGGCTGCCCAAAGGATATGTTCTTGAGGTTGTTGGCTAGCATTAATGTGTCATGCTCAGAAGAAATTTTTGATAAATTATATATATTTTTAATTAAAGCATTTAGTGATATTTAATAAGGGAAAAAAACCACCCTATGTGAGTATCCAGGTTAAATTATAGTATGAGCAAACATTCACCAAATAATCATGCTCATAAATAAGTATGAAATTTAGAAACATGATCAAGGCACTTAGGATTGAGACTTGAAGAATATTTTTTTATGATATTCTGTAATTTTTCCATGCATTTAAAAATAGGACCTATGTTTAACTACTCCGGGACAGAAGGTAAAATTTTCCATACTTTGCTATGGGTCATTCTTGCAGCTGTGGATATAATACTGACATCAACAAACTTGAACCTTTTTTTTGTGGGTTCGAATTTGTGACTTTATTTCTTCAGAATTGTGGTTACGCAGATATTTGAACTTGATGTTAACAGTAGGGACTGATAGAGTTTGTTGAGCTAGGTATGGGAGGCAATTTTAAAGACACCTCAAGCAGCTATTGAAGATTCCTAATTGCCCTTATCAATGCAAATGTGAATATAATATTGATGTGATGATAAATCATGATGTCGTAAGATTATTCCTTCTCTTTAAAGTTTAATCTCTAAAATAAATTTATGGTTTGTCTTTTTATATAACACCCTCACATTCAATTTTGAGCATTTCATGCCCAAGCTGGCAAGTAATATGTGGTTTAAAAAGGGTTGTAGTATCATAATTAAATTTGAATTTGAAAGTTTGGGGTCAAATGTATCGCTGTTGTGTCAATTAGACCCAAGTTAGGAAAGGGGAAATTTGAAAATTGGATCTAGATCTTTGGGATGCGTTGATCCAGGTTTAGTCAAGACTGGTTAATTGCCAACATTTATTTAGAAACATGCCACTTGCACTCTAGTTTGTGCAAATGGGTCAGAGTAAGTCCAAAATAAACGGTAAAAGTGCGAGGTATCCATGTTTCACCCATACAATAAGTTTAATATATGATACATAAGTTTCAGGTTTATATTATTTGAATTTAATCATAGAATTTCTCCCAAATTTTATTAGTAGGCGAACTTGTTCTGAATTTCTTCTTTGTTGAACTTGAACATGAGCATAATCCTTGTGACAGTATCAAGAAGGGGGGGGGGGGTTAAATCAAGATAGGTTGACTGTAAACAATATAAAAAAATACAGTATACAAGGTTGCATGGAACTGAAGGCTTATTGCTAAAAATAAGTGATTCTAGAGGAACCGAATGGGGCTAACAAGATACAAAGCTCTTGTAAGCATTACATTCTGGATCAGGGGGTCAGCATCCTCATCAATCATCATAAAAGTAAAAAGAACCTGATGTTGCCCTGAGAAGATATTTTATGATCCTTATTTCGGATGATTTTTAGTGTTTTAGTAACATTTCTTTACTTAATTTTTTGTGCTTTACCATCTTCTGTCAGCAAGAATAACTTTGGATAGGCATGCAGGTAATTGCAGTTGAAAATGAAACAGTAAGGTGGACCACACCACTTGGGTTACCAGTTGTACAACCTTATAGAAAACCTGCAAGACATCTTGTATGTGAAATTAATTCTTACATTATTTAAATTTTATCTAGTTGTAAATAAACTTCTGTATGAGGAAAAATCATTAGCTTATATTTGACATGGTTATCTATACAGGTCAGGACATCCCTTCAAACCTTGGTGGTACAGAAAGAGAGTGATAAAGTAAGTAAACCTTGGCTTAACCGGGTAAATTTCTGAAAGTGAATGAATTTGCACTGCAAAGTGTAAGTGTTTATAAACAAAATTTGCCTTTAGTGAGTAAAGTGATCTTACTTCTCTTTAAAATATCTAAAAAATAGTTGATTTGTAATTACTATGGATATTCCAGTGTATTGTGTTTCTTACAAGTTAAGTGCTTAATTGAACAACATATAATGCTGCAAATTATGATTTTGAGGTAGCTACTGAAGACCCTCCACACGAAAATAGCGAGAGGGAATAAATTTCTAAATCAAACCAAAAGTTTGTATTAGTGATTGGATGTGTTTGTCCTCAATCCAATCATAATTACCATCTTATGAATGGGGACAAACACATCCATTCATAAACATCTAACAATTATGATTGAGGACAAACACATCCAATCACTAATACAAACTTTTGGTTTGATTTAGAAATTTATTCCTTCTTGCTATTTTCGTGTGGAGGGTCTTCAGTAGCTACCTAAAAAAGGCATTCTTCATAATTATCTGCAGCCAATGCGTTATCTATATTTATCTTGCCATCAAGAAGATCCTTGGTACATTGAGTTCAATTCAGAACGTGTCCCTTTTGTTTGCAATAGTAGCACAAAATTCTATACTTCAAGAAACAAATTCCCTTTGATTTAGAAGAACTAGATTTGGAGGAATGTTTTTTTCCATTCAGTGCAGTTTCCTCTATAGTTGAGTCAATTTTTTTAGTTCCTTCATCAACCAAAGTACGTATTATTTCTTCTAGTGTTGCGTCTTCTTTGTTTAATGTGAAAACATTGTTTCCATAGCTAGGAGGCATGCTATTTAAGAAAATAGCCTTTGAATCATCATCATCTACTTTAGCATTTATCCCAGCTAGTTGATTCAATAAGGAATGAAACTTACTGATATGTTGAACAATATTATCGCCTTCCATCATTTTTAGCCTAAACAATTTCTGCTTCAAACTCATCTTTGCACTCGTTGCTTTTGCTCCAAACAAAGCATTCAAACCATCCCATACTTCCTTGTAGGTAAGAGTGCAAGACCATTCAAAGCTATTGCTCTTTGATCTCTTGCAATCCATTTTGTGCTTTCATCGACATTAGTTGGCCTTGTTGCTCCACTTATTATATCCCACAGATCCTTTTCAATAAGAATCAATTGTAATTTGATTTGCCATGTATGAAATTTCGAAACCTCAAAGTTTTCTATCAATATATTGTTTCTCTATTTAAAGAAATACTTTTTGACTTTGCCCCCCCTGTAATATAAATAATATTGAAGGTGTCGAATTCCACCGATAATGCACTTTTAACACTTTTACAAATTTACAAACATATTGACTTTGATGTACACCATATTATTAAATCACTAATGTGCCAATTAATTGACAATAAAAGTACTACAAGCTTCACCTTAAGCAAAAATAAAACTATACACTTAAACTACAAATAATACCCACGACCTATGTCACAAGGTTCTCTGAATTTCATGGTTAGAGTTCAAGATTTGGCGAATATTAAAAAAACTTATGAAATTTGTTAAAATTTGCCATTATATTCGTACGAACAAGCCAACCAGGGCTACAGTCAAGGGTTGAGCAATGCACAAATAAATGTTTCTGCTAGGGCACAAGTCGTTGCTTTCACAACCAATAGTTTACACATTTAATATTAACATTTAGTAAATTAAACTTAATATATTAAAAGGTTTAATTTCATTTATAAATTATTAATATATTAAATTAAAAGATTTAAGTTGAATTAAACAAATACAAGATTCTTATATTTTAAAATTAACAATTTTAAATATTTAGAATTTAATATAGTATTATTTTATTTTAAATTACATATATATATTAACAAATTTAAATATTTAAATTAATTTTGATAATTTCATGGATTTATTATTTATATTTTCAAAAGTTGAATTTGTATTAGGTGAATTTAATTACGAATTTCCTTTTGTCGAACTTCATTCAAATTTCATTGATAACTCAAACTCAAACCTTGGGACATAGCCCACTGCTACAAGATTTCTCTAATGTCAAGATGCATCATGAGTTGTAAATTTAGCAAGACTCAAACACACAGAAATTGCAAACAACTTACTACCATCTTTATGGTGCTCTCAGCTGCATCCTTGATTTAGTAGCTCCACTTGAATGCCATTGATCATCTTCAGTGCAAACACCGTGGATGCACCCAAATGAGACAAATTGAAGACTCTAGATGATTCAACACTACAATTCGCAAGGCCTATAGTCTTTACCAAAATATAATTAAACCGATGGTGTTGAGCTATGAGTAAATCAAGAGATTGTATATAGGCAATTTTGATTGTTGTCAACTAGGCCAATATCACTCAAGTCATGTGATCCAAACTTATGATAGTGAAGAATTTGTGCTTTGGTACATTAGGAATCAAGTGCTACACCAAATCAATCTATTTTTCCATTTATGTTGGTGCCTTAAATGCTAATGTACTAGAGAGTGTTGGGCACTATTGTCAATCATCTCATGCTTCTGCTGCACTTTACTTTTGATTCACAAATGGAAGTGTTTGTTGAAGATTAGTGTATGGATATTTCAAGTAGGATTCTCCTTTGTGCCTGATGTAAAGCCCCAGATTTATCCTCTTTGTGCTTTGATATCTCTGTCAAAATATCTTTGATATCTCCTTGATTTGGCTCTGCGGGTGTCCTTTCTCACTCTTCTATATTTTGTTGCTTGGGACATCACAAGATTGAATCCACCAACATTTATTTTCTTCCTATGTATTTTCAACAATTTCCTTGCATTGATGCCTCTTCCTTGGCAACCACTTATGGTTCTCCAAGTAGTTTAGATACTCAGCACAATTATCTCTGCTCTGATACCATGTGAGAAAGTGATGCAGGAGCATCTTGAGTTCTTGGCAATCCTGTATCAACCAAAAATATGTTTGTTTTGGTTCGGTAGCTTGTTGGAGACTGCTCAGTAACTGCTTTTGTTTGCTCGGTTGAAGACTTGTTTGTTCTCCGCTCAGGCTCGGTTACTTGTTCGGTCTTGCTTTACCGACGGGTCTTGGTGGGTTTTCACCGAGTTGTCTCTGTGCTCAGTTGACTTTTCACCGAGTTGTTTATGTGCTCGGTTGCCTTCTTACTGAGTTGTGTATTTTGATGTTGGATCTTCTGGCCAACTTCTGCTTTTAATTTCCGTGGCGTAATTAATGTTGGGATCTCTCATTGGGATCTGTGTGGACCTAAATCTGGGTCTTTGCCGTTTCCTATGTTGGATCTTTAGGATTTGAGTGTCGACCTCTTCGGTGGACTCTTGTATATATTTGGTTTTCTCTTCTTTGATTAGGCATTAGTTTTGATAGAAGATAGTTTTAGCAGATTCAAATCGCAGGTCTGTGACCTTGCATGTATCAAGATTATTTTGTAAACATCTGAATATATATGGCCGAAACCGTGAAGGCCTTACAGCTTGGCATGTATAATGTGTGATGAAATAATATAAATGTTTTGTTGTTTCTTCTCTCTCTTCTTGTGTTGTTGCTTCCAAGTTGTTCTGCAAGTTGGTTTGGATAGCTGGGAGTGTCTTGGGCCCTGGTCTTCCTACCCTCCTTGCGTCAGGTGGTATCAGAGCAAAGGCTAGATCTAGGTTCCTTCTTGTAAGCCCTAACCCAAGTTGGTTGATATTGTTGTGGGGTAGCAGATTGCGATCTGAACCTACAATTGTAGAGGGTTTCAAGATGGTTCGCGGGAGAGGAAATGCAAATCCTTGTGGTGGGAGCATCTGCAATTGGATCAGAAGAAGGGTAAAGACAAGATCAAGGTATGGGATAAGATGATAAACAAATTGAAAGGCTAGTTTCTCCCTATTGATTACCAGATTAACCTAGTAAGGAGAATGCAAAGTTTGAAGCAGAAAGATAGCTCGGTAAAAGATTACACCGAGGAATTCTACAGGTTGGACATCAGATCTGGACATGCTGAAGATGAAGTGGAAAGAATAGCAAGGTATCTGAATGTATTAAGTAGTTCTATACAAGATGAGATCATCTAGCTTGGTAAAGATGGAGAGCATTGAAGAGGCATATCAGTTTGCCCTAAAAGCTGAGGAGAAATTGAACAAAATATATGAACAAAGGCAAAGAGGAAGAGGTGGTAAATTCCTTAGAGGAAGAGGTAGACCTCATGGTGAAAACAATAGATTTGAACCAGACAAGACAAATCTAGACACATCAAGACAAAGGAAAGACCGAATGGAAAGGTGGAAGTTCATTCTGAGGAAGAGGCAACTACTCCCGAGGTGGTTATAGAAGAAGAGGGTTCCAAGGAACTTGTTACAATTGTGATGAAGAAGGACATAGATCTTTTGAGTGTACACATGCAAGCAAGAAAGTTGGTAGTAGCAGAAATGCTTTGGTGCAAGAAGAGTCACCGAATTAACCTGAGAAGGAAGGAAATCTAATGATCAGAAGGATACTTTGGAGTGAGAAAGATAAGCAAGATCCTGTCAGTTAAAGTTTGTTCAAGACCAGATGCAGAGTTGCAGACAAAGTTTGGAAGGTAATTGTTGATAGTGGAAGCTCAGAGAATCTGGCATCAAAGGAGATGGTCACAAAGTTGCAGTTGGAAAGAATGAAGCATCTGAAGCCCTATTAGATTTCATGGATCAAGGATGAGCATACATTAATGGTGAGTGAGCAATGTTTTGTGAATCTGAAAATTGGAAAGTATTATGATAAGGTGTTGTGTGATATTATGCCAATGGATTGTTGTCATATTTTGTTGGGTAGACCTTGGCAATATGATAGACATGCTATACATGATGGAAGAGTGAATAGATATACTATTTGGGTTGATGGTAAGAAACAAATCTTGTTACCTTTGGTTGAAGAATTTATTGGTGAGATATGTACATCTGTGAAAGTTTGTTTGATGGAAGGTAGACAGTTTGTTAAGGATTTGAAAATAAATGATATTTGTTATGCTTTGATTCCTAACAAACCAAGTAAGAATACAGAAGATGAAGTTCCTGCAGAAGTTGAGAAATTGCTTACCGAGTACAAGGAGATCATTTCAGATAATGTACCATATGGTTTACCACCGATGAGAGATATTAGTCATTGTATGGATCTGATTCTTGGAGCTAGTTTACCAAACAAGGCACCACATCGGTTGACACCGACCGAGAATGAAGAACTTAACCGACAAGTTCATGAGTTGTTGAACAAGGGTTTAATCAGAGAAAGTTTGAGTCCATGTGCAGTTTCAGCTGTATTGGCACCTAAGAAGAATGGAGAATGGCGAATGTGCACTGATTCAAGAGCAATCAATAAGATCACAGTTAAGTATAGGTTTCCTATACCGAGGAAGGATGATATAATGGATTGTTTGAGTGGAGCAAAATATTTTGCCAAAATTGATTTGAAGAGTGGATATCATTAGATCAGAATCAAAGAAGGTGATGAATGGAAGACTGCTTTCAAGACAAAAGAAGGTTTGTATGAGTGGTTGGTTATGCCCTTTGGTTTAACTAATGCACCGAGTACATTTATGAGGTTAATGAATGAAGTTTTGAAGAAATTCTTGAATAAATGTGTGATTGTATACTTGGATGATATTATGATATTCAGTAAGACTAGAGAAGAGCATTTGATGCATATAAGACAAGTATTGCAGAGATTGAAAGAGGAAAAGTTGTTGATAAATTTGAAAAAGTGTTCCTTCATGAAAGAAGAACTTGTGTATTTAGGTTTTGTGATTTCAGCAGACGGCTTGAAGATGGATCCTGAGAAGGTTGAAGCTATACTTAGTTGGCTTACACCTTGGGAATGTCAGTGAGGTAAGATCGTTTCATGGATTGGCAAGTTTTTACACGAAGTTTATCAGAAATTTCAGTTCTATTTGTAATGCTACGACTGAGACATTGAGAGGAGACAAAAGAGAATTCAAAATGACAAATGGAGTTGATAAGAGTTTTGAGACTTTGAAGCAAAAGGTTGTTGAATTGCCTATATTAGCCTTACCTGATTTCAATAAGGTATTTCAAGTTGAATGTGATGCAAGTGAAAATGCAATAGGAGCTGTGCTCACTCAAGAAGGTAAACCTGTTGCTTTCTTTAGTGAAAAGTTGAATGATGCCAAAAGGAATATTTTGTCTATGATCAAGAATTCTATGCTATTGTTCAAGCTCTGAAGAAATGCAGACATTATTTGATGCCAAGTGAATTTGTGTTATATACCGATCTTAAGGCTTTACAATATTTGGGTAGTCAGAATAAGTTGAATCAGAGACATATGAAATGGGTAGAGTATTTGCAGAGTTTCACATTCGTGATAAAGCATAAGAGTGGAGTTTCTAACCGAGTTGTTGATGCATTGAGTAGAAGATCTTTGTTGACTGAAATGAGAATTGAGGTTCTTGGTTTTGATGACATAAAGCATTTGCATGAAAATGATCCTAATTTTTCTGAGCAGTGGAGAGTGTGCAGAGCACCTATTCCAAATCAACCGAGTAAGTATGAAGACTATTTCATTCAAGAAGATATGTTGTTCAAAGGTATTCAGTTGTGCATACCGAGAGGATCAATGAGAACTAATTTGATAAAAGAAAAACATAGTAGTGGTTTGGCTGGACATTTTGGTATTGATAAGACATTGAAATTACTCAAGGAAAGGTATTTTTGGCCTCAGTTGTATAAGGATGTTCAAAAATTTGTGAAAAGTTGTGGAGTTTGTCAAGTTGCAAAAGGAGTAAGTCAGAATACTGGATTGTATACACCAATTTCTGTACCTAAGAAACCTTGGAGTGATATCAACATGGATTTTGTCCTTGGAGTGATGACACATTTCATACCATGTAGAAAAACATCATATGCAATATATATAGCAGATGTTTTCTTTAAGGAGATTGTTAGATTGCATGGATTACCGAGGAGTATCATCTTTGACCGAGACAGTAAGTTTGTCAGCTATTTTTGGAAAACACTTTGGAAGAAGTTGGACACCGAGTTGAAGTATAGCTCTACATTTCATCCACAGACCGATGGACAAACAAAGGTTGTAAACCGATGTTTGGGTAATTTGTTAAGATGCTTAGTTGGAGACGCACCGAGTAATTGGGATTTGATATGGTCACAAGTAGAGTTTGCATATAATAATTCAGTAAATAGAAGTACTGGAAAGACACCTTTTGAGATTGTATCAGACTTGAGAGATATTGCTGGAGAAGAGAAGAGAAGTGATGAAGGAGAGAAATTTGCTGAGTTTATGAAGAAATTGCATGAGGAAGTGAAACATAAGTTGGAGCAAAGTAATCAGAAATACAAGGATAGTGTAGATAGATCAAGGAGACATAAAATTTTGAAGTTGGTGATGCAGTTATGGTTCATTTGTGTTGATATTATGGTCTTTACGGCAAATATCTTATACCTTGGATAAAAATAATAAATATATAGAATATATATTTATTATCATAATTTGATATATAAATAATAATATTAAATATAAGGGAATACTTAATATTTATGTTTATTATTGAGATCGATTTTTATATGCTTAAATGGTTTAATTTAAATAATAAATTAAAGAGGACCCAAGTCGGCCTCTTGAGGAGGCACTCCATTTGCATATATAAGTAAATCGATTTTTGGAGAAGACATATCAAAAACATAACATAGTGTCTTCTCTCCAAGAATAAATCTGTTGGTGTGATTTAGAGCTGCATTCATAAGGAGCGAATTTTCCTTCTTTGAGGTTGTTCGATTTGTCCAAGTGCTGGCATTAGTGTTCGATATTTTCCAGAATTGGCAAATTCATTAAACATAAAGTTTGAATCTAAAGGAAAGCGATTCAAGGCAGATCTTCAAGGGTGGTGATTTGAAGTAATTTTGGCGCCAACTTTCAGTACTTTCAGCAGCCGAATCAATAGATTGATATTGAGTTTCAATCATTTGCAAGGGCAAAACTGGAAGATTGATAAAGCAGATCTGAATCTGACATCTTCAATTTCCGGGTAATATCTTATCAATTTTTGTTTCCTGTGCTTAGCATTGAAGGATCTCTATAGTTTGAAGTTTGAACATTCCTTGTTAAATCTGAAAAATATTAACAATTTGAAGAAAGGCAAATTTCCTATTGGAACATACCGTAAATTGAAAATGAAGAAATTTGGTCCTTGCAAGTTATTGAGAAGATTTGACAGTGGAAATGCTTATGAAGTAGAATTACCTGATGACATGGATATATCACCTATATTCAATACTTAAGATTTGTATGAGTATCATGAACCTAATGAAGAGGTGACAGTACAGAGTGATTATCCTAAGAAACAGATAGAGGAAGTTGAGCAGATTTTGAAACAGAGAGTTGGCAGAAGTACAAGAGGAAGGGATTACATTGAATATCTTGTAAAATGGAAGAACAGACCGATTGAGGACTCATCTTGGATTTCTCAATCTGAGTTGGATTCAATTCAGGTTGTACCTGACTCATGATTTGGAGAATCATTTCTTTTAACCCCAAGTATCTGATGCAGGAGGATCTTGGGTTCTTGGCAATCCTGTATCAACGAAAAATATGTTTGTTTTGGTTCGGTAGCATGTTGGAAACTGCTCGGTAAAGTGCTCGGTAACTACTTTTGTTCGCTTGGTAAAGTGCTCGGTAACTGCTTTTGTTCGCTCGGTTGAAGACTTGTTTGTTCTCTGCTCGGGCTCGGTTACTTGTTCGGTCTTGCTTTATCGACGGGTCTCGGTGGGTTTTCACCTAGTTGTCTCTGTGCTTGGTTGACTTTTCACTGAGTTGTTTCTGTGCTCGATTGGCTTCTTACCGAGTTGTGTATTTTGATGTTGGATCTTCTAGCCGACTTCTGCATTTAATTTCCGTAGCGTAATTAATGTTGGGATCTCTCATTGGGATGTGTGTGGACCTAAATTTGGGTCTTTGCTGTTTCCTATGTTGGATCTTTAGGATCTGAGTGCCGACCTCTTTGGTGGACTGTTGTATATATTTGGTTTTTTGTTCTTTGATTAGGCATCAGTTTTGGTAGAACATAGTTTTAGCAGTTTCAGATCGCAAGTCTGTGAACTTGCATGTAATAAGATTATTCTGTAAACATCTGAATTTATATGGCCGAGACCGGGAAGGCCTTACAGCATGTGTAATGTTTGATGAAATAATATAAATGTTCTGCTGCTTCTTCTCTCCCTTTTTGTGTTGTTGCTTCCGAGTTGTTCTGCAAGTTGGTTTGGATAGCTGGGAGTGCCTTGGGCCCTGGTCTTCCTACCCTCCTTGCGTTAGAAAGTCTAATCAGAGACAAATGAAGCTGCAAATAATACAATAGAAAATAAATCTGCTGCTTTTTTTCATTCAATACACATACATATATATAGGATTCTCATATCCTATTTTATAGGAAACAACGTTCTTAAATAGACTCAGTTGGTTTAACAACTCAATATAAACACATTTGTACTATTATTATAATAACATATTTAACAGATTCTAACAAACCTAACAATAATTATTATATGCATCCTATGATGCAATATTCCTGACAACTTCATGGGTTCGAAAAACCTACAAGGAGGGTTTTGTAGTTAGTTTGTATATTGAGATATAAGAACTCTCCAAGCTCAAGCACAATAACCGAATAACGCCAATGTTTTTGAAGAAATATCCGGACACAACATTTGAGAAGTATGGAACTGTGAGGGAGGGAATAGTAATCTTGAAGGATAACCCCATTGAAGTACTCAGGATGGTGCAAACTTCCTTGATGCCAGTTAGCAGTTCTAACTAGGCAACAGAGAAAAGTGTGAAAAACGGGTGGTGTGGTGAAGAGCCAGGGTGGACAGCATTTTCTGGATGCTGTAATTTAGCGCTTGAGTGTTCTAACTTTGTGGTTTGAATGGTACCTAGTTACCGACAGGACCAAGTGTTCATTTGTATGGTACATGGACAAAGAAATTGAAATCATGTAGCATGAATAAGATTTTACTCAAGTATTCAGTTTACATGAATTGCCAATTATCAGACCATGTAGAAGCCCCCAGGGTATGTCAGCATAGAATGATCACGTGGTTAAAAAATTATCTTAAGTTTGTTTGACTATGGATGAGTTGGCACAAATGCTGGAAACAAAGGTATTGAAGGGTACTTGGCATTGGAGGAATGGAGGTTCATTTTGAATGTCATCTGATGTTAGTTTGTTGCCCCCATACTGGTAGAAGATGTTATATGGATCACTGACCATATGCTTTGATTGAGGAAGGGGGACATATACAATTAGGGAGAGCTTCTGTCATCCAGGTTTCACAGGTTCTTCTCAGTCATATATGGGCTTTGATATGACATGATACCAGGAGATTCTTCTTGGATGCAGTGTATTCAATCTTGGTGGTGGAGCGAGAAATCATTCCAGATGATTGGTTCGAAAGAAGCAGCATGTTCTGTAGCCAGTTATGTCATAAGAAGATGAGGGAGAGGAATCAGACATTGGACAGAAGATGAAGATAGAGATAGAGATGAAAACATGGTTGGGATGACAGATGCTCAGACAATTGCTTCTTCACTTGGGCAGATCACATTGAGTCACTAGCTTTGCCTGAGTCTTTTATAGGGACTCCTTTACCTGCAAGGGATGGTGAGCAGTAGTGGATAGAACGGTGTTTGAACCAGCTTGGAAAACCAGTAAATTTAGAGTTGAAATACTTGGCCCATTGCAGCCCCCTACAATGTCCAGCTTCAGTACCTGAGCCAGTGGAGGATCACATGGCTTTAGAAGAGGTCAATATGGATGTGCACTGTGACATTGCACCTGTTAGTTAACAAGTTCTCATTGAGGACAAAGTTGGTTTTTTTCTTTCGAGCATGAATCCTGCCAACCTAAATGAGACTGTCTCAATTTTTACAGGTTATGGCAGCTATGGTACAGGGCATTTCTGATGTGGTGGAACATTTGGTGGTTGTGGGCACTCCATCTTAGATCCAGACCGTTAAGGGCAAGGCATTGTGCAGGTATGATTTTGTGCAGGAAGGATGTTAATTGGAATTCACTGGACACCATGTTAGCCAAGTATGGCCAGAGCAGAATACTCCTGAGATGCATGTAAAGTAGCTGCCCCCTCCTGTCACTGCGGTCTTCTATGCGTCGGCAATGCTGCCTAGTGGAGGAGGATGAGAACGCTATTAGGGATATAGCGGCCTGAAGAGAGTGCTTTGATTAATAGACCTGTTTACAGAAGTAGCTAGACCAACAAACTCAGTTCACCCAATTATAGGCTAAGAAAGCTGCTGAGTTTGGAGGCAAACAGATTGCAAAGCAGGATACTTTGCAAGCAAACTGCAATGTTTAGGAAGCTGCAAGAATGGTGAATTGTTCACAGTGATGTGAAATTGCAGCATCAAAACAGTTGCAACAAAAGCCCTCTGAAATTTATGCCCACTGGAGAATTGATGCAGATCAAGGCAGAATGGGCAGTCTTGTCAGCATCACCTCCTATAGGATTCATTCCCTGGGACCTAATTTTCATATTGCAGTATGTTTAGGTTTTATCAGCACCGGCCCAAGCTTTGACATGTGTGCTCCAAAGCACCAGAGAATGAAAAAATCTGGAAGTTCAATCAACATAAAATAAATGATTATTGTTCTTGTAAACAGCCATGTCATATTCTCCTAATACTGGTATTAGTGAACATAGGTATCAAGCAAGAGACATCTCGATTTGAAATTGGTTGAGAGATCTAATATATTATTTTGTTGTTCCCTAGTTTAGTACCTATTATTGTTCTTATGAAACAATACAGATTGTTGCAACTTGTAACACCTTTAACCCTTATTTGATTTGTTTGTCCCCCGCAGTACCCCTTGGCTCTGTATCAACTATCAAGTAATTCTTGAAATTGGCCTGAGTGAATAATTAAGATTGAAGAATAGCTAGTGTGTTATGCATGTGGGGTAGGTGTTGGTTTTGTGAGACAATAGGATACACGTGTATGTAAAAAAGAGTATAACCTTGTCAATTAGTAACACTAGAATAATTTTCATTTTATGATCTCAATAGGGTATACCCATATATAATAGGGCTTTTTTGTTTGCTTACTCCTTGAAAGGTCACATTCTTTAGAAGACACTAGCAATTACGAGGATAGGCTGTTCTTTCGAATGTTCATAAATTTTCTGAAAGTATTTATACCACAGTATTGAACAACATTTTTACTTCTCTTCTCTAATGGATTTCCTATCCTTTGGACACTTTAGTCTTTTGTGGAAGAAGTATCATTTGGTTCTATGTTCATTCTTGGTTGAAATTAGAAAATGGTGTTTCTGCGGTGTTGTCCATATATTGATGTGTAAATTTAATATGAGAAACATGTTTCCTCATCTGGTGTCTGTATGAATGTTATTTACATGGTGTTGTCCATATATTTATATGTAAAATTTCATATAAGAAACGTGTTCACTCATCTGGAGTCTTTATGAATGTTATTTACATGCAAGCTCCATTACACCAAGAGATTAAGGATATTATGCGCACAGTGTGTTGATTGATCATGTAACTTTCATTAGTCAATTTCCACCCTTCTGCATGAAAGGCTAGATGTGCCCTTCGATTTTTCTTTGTCTTTTTCAAGGTGAAGAGCATGTGTTATTCATCTGTGCTATTTTCCTAGACAATAAAGTTTCCATGGACATCTTCTGCATGTGATATATTAATTTAATCTGCATGTGATATATTAATTTAAATTTACATGTTTCTTTGATGTGTTTACATATAGGCTGCTGACATTCCCTTCTCAGAATGCTTGAATTATGCATTTTGAACTTATAATTCAACTTTTTTACCCTTCTGATTTCTTTTCAGGTGATGATCAATCGGCAAAAATCAGCTTTCCCTCCAAACTTTGTGCATTCACTTGATGGTTCTCATATGATGATGACAGCTATTGCCTGCAGTGAGGCAGGCTTGACTTTTGCAGGTAACTTTGTTTGCATGATTGGTAGGGGAATATACTTGAAAAATAGAAAACGTTACATGCAATGGATCTTATTTTGATTTTCAATGCTTTGTGCACAGGAGTACATGATTCATATTGGACACATGCATGTGACGTGGACAAAATGAACCAAATACTCAGGGAGAACTTTGTTGAATTGTACAGTAAACCTGTACTTGAAAATGTAAGTTCCAAACTTGCATAAGAATTGCAGATGCTGCTATTTATTTAAAATGGTCATGATTATTTTGGATATTTATCATGTGAAATTCAATTTATTTGCATGAAGCTAATGACAGTTGCGTTTAATCAATGTGCAGCTGCTGGAAAGTTTTGAGACCAGATTTCCTGATTTCGGCTTTCCTCCATTACCAGATCGAAGTGATTTTGATTTAAGAGAAGTCTTGAACTCGCCTTATTTTTTCAATTAATTGATCATGGCAGTTCGGTCTCTCTGCAATCAGTCACTCATTGACACGGAGATATACCTTGTAATATTGGTTTCCGTGATGATATGTCATCACTTTTTCTAATGGTGGCAGACAGTTGTGATTGTAACAACTTTCTTTGGGATTATGACAGAACAGTGGGGTAATAAATTTGCTCCCACTTATGCTGAAAGCGTGAAATTCCTTGTCCAAAAGCAGGCTTCCTAAGGAGAACTTGTGCTCGATTTCTATTTTAGAGAGTATAGTTAGGAGGTTGAGTCAGATTTTCAAAGATTCATTGTTATCAACAGTCTTTCCATTGCAGAGGCTTTTTTCTCTTGTATATTGAAGTTACCGATGCAGTTGATATGACTGATATACAAGTGTCAATAATATAATTGATTACGTTTTCTCTGGAAGCATTTTCAACTCCTTTCTGCAAGCAACACTTCTGAGGAATTGTCTGCATTTTGCACATCGATGCAAGTCAGAGTCTATATTGTAACATTATCTATTTTAATTACAGGTCATTTGGAAATGCGTTGAATCATGAAGGGCTTAAAAAATCCTTAAAGTCTTACTTTTACAGAATACAAAACTGGGGCCAGTTTGGAGAAGCTGGCATGAATATTGACGATATGCTAAATGACATTGCTTGATAATGTGGAGCTGCGGCAAATGTAAGATGCGAGATGCATGGAAGATTGTAACAGTTTTATCTAGAGAACAATGAAATTATTGTATTCTCTCATGGTAATATGGGGAAGGTAAAGGTGTTAATTCCTGATAACCTGACAATATGCATGGAAGATTGTAACAGTTTTATCTAGAGAACAATGAAATTATTGTATTCTCTCATGGTAATATGGGGAAGGTAAAGGTGTTAATTCCTGATAACCTGACAATATAAATATTCTGATTTATCAGAACAGTCCGAACCGGATGCATGAATAACCTTATAATATGGACCTAGAATCATTGTACTTCTTCTAGGAATAATCAGCAATTTTCTATGGGTCTTGTTACACCTATTATTGTTACACCTATTATTGACTAATGTGGTTAGTTAACCAGTAACCATTAGTCAATCAGAATGGGCTCCGATTTCTTGAGGAAGGGACATGATTTGGAAAAGGCCGACCTAGGAAAGGGTGTCCTTGTTGAAAGGTCAAGACCCTTGGGTTATGTATAAGATAGGGGTGTGTTTGTAGATAGAAGGCACACAAATCACATAAGTACTTCATCAACACTCTAATTATCATAATTTGCAGAAAACTTACAAAAGGCTCAACCAAATTGATTTTTTTTCTGTTTTTTGTGGGGATTTCGAAATCCTGAGGTTCACTTAATGTTGTAAGAAACTTGCTCAATTCCACTTGAGTTATCTCAAGCTGCTGCAACTGTACAACAAATGTACGAGAGATACCAAATACACACAAAATCCAAAAAGTAAACTGTAAAAGAATGAGTTAGATACATGACAAATCCATGGTTTCACAAAAAGTAATAAAATCAAGTGCATACTTTCACAAAAAGATATAAAATCCTGAAGGGATGGAAGTCTATGATTTGGTAGTTTCAATTGAAAAGGTAAAATATAAAGAGCACAAAAAAATGTTTCTTGTTATCGAGTGGTATCACGTATAAGTACAAAAATTGAACTTAATATTGCTCTAAGGCTTTATAAAGACTTTTTATATGAGAAGTTTAGGTGGCTAATTATAAATGTATATTTTGGAGAGTTTGGAATTTTTAAAAAAACCTAAATATGAACAAAAACAAATATGTTCAAGGCCCTAAAACATATGGTTTGAGACACTGAATCTTGGATAGGGTTTCAAGCCCACAAAAATGTACATGACTCTTTTTAAATATAGCTTGAAGGTGGGCAGTCTAAATGAGTTATTTAAGGAGGCAAGGATGCACTAGATAGTGAGCCTCTTTATCAAGATATATAATATAGACCCAATATTGAAAGGAATATCAAAATCTGTTAATTTTGTGCTTCTTGCTTAAACCTTTTGGCCTTGTGGATGTCATTTGAAATTCCTTCATTCATATTATGATGATGTTCTCAAAGTGTGTAGAGGCTTTTTATTTGACAAGGTTAGGTTTTTTTCTTTTCTGAATCTTTGTGTTGGAGGTGAGGTAATATATGTAAGGCCAAATAGTTTTTATAAATGATTTGATTATCTTGCAAAACCGTTTTTCACAAGGTTTATAGAGGTTTTTCAATAAGACACAATAATGCTATACCTTACAATTGTCTATTAAGTGAGTTTTATAATGACCTTGATAGATTGCATTTTATACTAACTTCATGCTAGTTGTATTGGTAGGGTGTAATAAGATAGTAGTGACTAGGCAAAATCAATATCCTAGGGGCCTCAGAGCTAATGGTTTTAGAAAATTCTAAAGTAAACAATTCTATATTTGAGGGTACTAAAATTTTGATGAAGTAGGCAAATGGAAGGGTATAAAATCTATAATAATTGAAAATGAAGTAGCACTTTTGTTTTCTTTTAAAAAAAAAATCGTTAACTCTTAAAGATTATTGGACATTGTTTAGTTGTTTTCATGCTTTTTTAGGTTTTTACAACATTTGTTAGATCTAAATCTAGAATCTTGTTGGGATTATTTAAATTTTTAATGCAAGAGAAATACTAATCCATTTGTTGATGTATTTACATATTTTTAGAGCATTTAAAAAATGAGAATATACAAGAAAATGCAACAATGTACTTTTGTGAGGTTTTGAAAATGAAGTGCGCTCCTCCCATTCATGGTGTAATGGCTTCAGACACCTCCGTTGTTGCTTAGGTTGTTATGTTTTCTTTTCATGTCTCTATTTCTAATATGTCTAGTTTTTGTGATTGCTTTTGTGCAAATCGTTGTTGCTTCAACCTTGTTTGGGTTGGGGGCTTACTCTTGCCCTGGTTCCTTTGTTCTGCATCTAGTTGTGAGTGATGCAAGGGTTCTTATTGTTGTTACTAACACTATCGCTGGAAGGGTTCTTACTGGAGTGGTGCTCAATGTGCACTCTTCTCAAAGACTTGGTACTGGTTCTGCTAAGGCGGTGAATGGGGAGGTCCATCCCCTCCACCCAAAGCCTCTCTTTACTGTTGGTGGATGAAGCTTTGCTCGTGTTTCCAGATGTGCTACTACTATTCCTTCAAAGGAGAAGTGTCGATCTCTTGCCCGTGCCATGACATCCCCTATGGTGGTGTGGGCAAGATGTGGTGGAAAATGTGGATTTCTACCAATGATGCGAGTTGGTTTGTAGATTCACTGGTTTTTGGCCTTCTCTTTCAGATCTTCATCACTGGGTGATGAATTCTTAGAAACCTTTTGTCCTTGGTAACATTGAGGTTTTCCCTTGCACAAAAGGGGTTTTTCATTTCTTTGTTTACTTTCTCTGAAGAACGAGATTTTGTGTTAGGCAAGCTGTGATTTCGGGTACTCTCTCAGCTAAACCCTAGACAATCTCCTTCAACCCTCTTACTGAACCACTTAGTGTGCATCCAGTGTGAGCTCATCTCTCAAATCTTCCCCTTCATTTTTGGGGGAACTCTTATTTTGAAGTCATTGACAACAATATAGGTAATTTCATAAAGGTGGATGAGATTAAAAATGTTACGGGTCTCTCTACTTTTGCACGCATTTTGCTCAACATTGATACCTCCACACCTCTCCTTGTAGATGTGGTTCTCATGATGGTGGATAAGCCATGGACTCAAGTGTTGGATTTTGAGGGTCTCCCTTTTTGACGTCGTTGATATTTCTCTACTAGTCACCTTGCAACAATTGCTTTTTATAGCCGCATGAAGTGTTGCTACTTAGTGGAAGGATGCCAATGATGATGATTTGACTATCCTAGCTTCTAATTCTTCCTCTGATGATAAATTGCAGGCTGATTATGACTCCTTGGATGAAGCTTCTACTGCAAATATGATGATGTTCCTACTGTAAACTAGCCTTTATCAGTTCCTGGTCCTCCTAGTTCGACCTCCTCTCTCTGTATGAACCTCTCTCTATCTATAGATCTTGCTTTGATCCAATCTTTGGATGAAGATTTACAACTTTCTCAACATTCTACCCCTTGTATTGATAGTTTTTCAAATGAAATTTCAAGAGTTGTTCCCCCTAGTGGCGGGGATCATAATGATAACATCACTTGGAGAGTCGTTTGACAACGTAAAAAATATATTTTTCAACCTTTCCTTCTCCCCATGTTGGGTTAAGTTCTCTACCCACTTTTGAGGTGGGCTACTAGTCTTTTTGCTAGTGTGTTGTTTATGTTTGTAATTGCCAACATCCTTGTTTGTGTGTTGTTGATCTCTATTGATGCCTTTGGGATGTGGCTTCGTAAGGGTCAACACCCTTGTTTGGCTACTGATTTTAGTCAAAAACAATATAATTTCGTGAGGCTTAAAATGTTTAATATTGGGAATCGATGATAAAATTCTCTTCACAAATTTACAAAGCATACGTATACTTTCTTTTAAATTTTTAGGATGTTTAGAAGAGAAATGCAACTTATCATAATATATTACTACAATATGTGTAGTATGAAATGTTTGATTATTTTTGGCATCAAGATTTTGGAGCAACATGGTTGCAATTGCTTGAGGAGAAGCAATAGGGAGTTGTCATGTCTTTTTTTTCAAAATTTTCTAAAACTAGCTATTTATTAAAAAATGTTAGTTGGTAGCCTGAGATTTGCAATTCAAGATAATTTGATAGTTTTAGGAATATTAATAAATTTGGTGATTTTTTGTTAATTTTTGAATATTATTGAGACACCAATATATTCAATATTAATTATTTTTCCAACATTGGTTTGGGGTTCTCTTTTAGCCTATTATTGCCATTTAGTGGCCATATTTTGTAGAATGGATTGAACACTTGCCATGATATTTTGGAAAAATCTTTTACAAGAGCTGAGCATCTGCCAATTCTAATCCAAAAAAGTGTGCATTTGGAATCCAATTAGGAAAGTTGCTAAGATATATTATTTCATAAAAAGGAATAGAGGTGGATCCAACTAAAGTTAAAGCCATCATGGAAATGAGAGCGCTAAGATACATTAAAAAATTAAGGTCTTTGCAAGGCAGGTTAAAATCCATAAGGAGGTTCATATCACAATTGGGAGAAAAAAAATGTAATTCTTTTATCGAATTGTTACATAAGGACATTGTAATCAAGTGGGACAACAAATGTGAGGAAGCCTTTGATCTTTTGAATAAATATTTGATGAATCCTCTCATCTTAATGGCTCCAATACAAGGAAAACCTTTGCTACTCTATATTTTAGAAATATAAAATTCGTTGGGAGCTCTATTAGCACAAGAAGATGAGAAAGGGAAATAAAACACTATCTACTATATTAGTAGAACTTTGGTTAAGTATGAGCTTAATAACACCTTTATAGAGAGAGCATGTCTAGTGCTGGTTTTTGCTTCCCAAAAACAAAGACATTATATGCTAGCACATAAAATCAAAATAGTTTCTAAGATAGATTTATTAAAATATCTTCTTAGTAAATCAGGTCTCACAGGAAGGTCGGCTAAGTGGGTCATGGTGCTAAGTGAATTTTACATTGATTATGTAGACTGAAGAGCTATCAAAGGCCAAGTTATAGAAGATCAATTAGCAGACGCACCAATATCAAGTGAAGCACCTCTACAAATAGAATTTCCAAATGCACATATTCTTACATTTGTACCTCAAACATGGAAGCTTTACTTTGACGGTTCATATACTCAACATGGCTCCGGGGGAATGAATTTTGTTCATTACACCTCAAGGCTTCACAATACCAAAATCCTACAAGCTTTTGTTCCCATGCACCAACAACATAGAAGAATATGAAGCACTTGTGATTGGAATCAAGATGACTTTGGAATGGAGAATAACATAATTAAAAATCTATGGTGACTCCCAATTGATCATTAATCAAATAAATAATGAGTATCAAACTAAAGATGAAAAATTGATGCCTTACAAAAGGATGGTAGATGATCTTAGGAAATATATTTCAATAATCACCTTTGAGAAAATACCAAGAGCTGAAAATAAAGAAACATATGCTATGGCATTATTAGCTTCACTTCTACAAGTACATGATCAGAATAAAAGATATGAATTCTCGGTGGAAGTATTGGTATGGTCATGTCTACACGTAGTTAAATACAATACCCTACCCTTGAATCAATCCCATAACGAAAAAATGAACTTCATATGCCAAACTTCTTGTTATGTCCTTATATTTGACACATTATATCAAAAAGGTCTTGACAAAATATTACTTAGGTGTTTAGAGAGTGAGGAATTTAGGACAACCTTACAAGATGTTCACGAGGGTATTTTTGGATCACACTCGAGTGGGTTTACCTTAGCTAATAAAATCATTAGGATGAGATACTATTGTAAAATAATGGATAAATATGCATGCGAGTTTGTAAAAGTTTGCCAAAAATGTCAATTCCATGGAAACATGATACATGTGCCTACACAGGAGCTACATCCAATGAGCACACCTTGGCCCTTTTATCAATGGGGTTTTGACTTGATTGGGATGATTTATCCTCCCTCTTCAAATGGTCATAAATACATTATAACTATAACATAATATTTTACAAAATGGGTTGAAGTCGTACCCTTATCAACTACAATATGAAAGCAAATTTCCATGTTTATCTTGAATTACATAGTTTACAGATATGGTATTCCACATGTTATCATAATTGATAATGGGAAACAATTTAAAAATAAGGATGTCAAAGAGTTATGTAAAAATTTCCATATCATTCAAAATTTCTCTTCCATTTATTATCCACAAGGAAATGGACAAGCAGAAGCTTCTAACAAAATATCCTTAAGATCCTTAAGAGAGCAATTGATGATTCACGAAGGCATTGGCGCATTCAATTAAATTTAACACTTTGGGCTTATAGGACTAGAATCAGAACACTTATCAGAGCAAAACCATTTTATCTAGTCTATGGAACTCAAGAAATTATACCTTTGGAGGTTGAAATTCCATCACATTGAGTTTCTCTACAGGGCATATTGACAGATGGAGACTATAAAGTTTCTAGATTGCAAGAACTAGAATTGTTTGAAGAACATCAACACCAAGCATATGATCACCTAAAGGTTTATCAAAATAGGATGTCAAGGAACTATAACAAAAATATTAAACCTAGAGAGTTTCAAGAAGGCGATCTAGTTCTAAGAGAGAACCTAAGGAATCAGAAAGAGAGAAAACAATGGCAAATTTGAGGAAAATTAGCGAGGACCCTTTGTAATTACATCACCCCATGGAACATGAACTTATAAACTAGCCACATGTGAAGGAGAAAAATATGAAGAACCTATTAATAGTATTTATCTTAAGAGGTTCTATACCTGAGTAGTTGAAAGAGTGTCATATGAAAGAGTATCAGATGAAATAATATCAGTTTTGTTAAGTTTTTAGGATAGCTGCAAATGTAATAACACTCTATGTTGTATGTGTTTTCCAAATGCAACAATCTCTCTTTCATTTATATTGGGAATGAGGATAGGAGAGACATGTCCCTTCATGGGACATGTCTATTCATTATTATTTATAAGAAAGGACATACCTCTTCCAACTAATTATAATTTAATCTATCTTATAATGTTTCATCAATCAATTATTAATTAAGAATAATAATATAATAATATAATATTAAATATTAAATGTCATATGATTAATAATAATATAACATATATATTATATTATTATTAATCAACATATATTATATGTATTCTAATGATCATACAACTGAAGATATAAACATTAACACTCCCTCTTAGCTAGGGAGGATGATCAAACAAAAATGTGTAGTGGTATCTCGTGTCAACACTTATTACCCTTACCATATCTACACAAGACATCAACACTCCCTCTTAGTTAGGGAA
>MU227793.1:452484-478103 GCA_018584345.1 Thuja plicata
ATTAAGAATAATAATTTAATAATTTAATATTAAATATTAAATGTCATATGATTAATAATAATATAACATATATATTATATTATTATTAATCAACATATATTATATGTATTCTAATGATCATACAACTGAAGATATAAACATTAACAAGTTTGTATAGCAGAAAGTGAACCTGAAAAAATTTAAAAATAATTAAAAATGGAATAAGTAAAAAAACATTGAAATATGGCTCTTGAAGAGAAAAAAAAATGGAAAATTTCATGAAAAAATGGTATCCTTGGTGAAAACCTAGCGAATAGGCATCTTGGTACTAAAAAAAAGAATAAAATAAAAAATACAATAAAATGAAAAAAGAAGAGACAAAGTGCCTTGGTTAATACCTAGTAAATAGGTGCATTGGTAGCAAAAAAAGGAAAATAAGAGAGAAAAATGCAATAAACCCAATTAGTGAAAACCAGGCAAATAGGTGTTATTTGTTCTAAGTTAAGTCGCTCTATCTATCAAGTCTAGTTGCATTTCCACCCTTGTTGTACATATTTGTATACATTCCATCATTTGTACATAGCCATAATAAACCCTCAAGGCAACATTATCCTACAAAGCTTTCGACGTAGCTTGGAAATTGGTCTTAGTCTATTATTGTTGTCAAATCAAACTGGGGGCATAATCCAAACTCAATGAGCTAATCAAAACAGACACAATCATGACACAAAATGATTTACATTAACATCAAGGATTATAACATTTGAACTTTGTGAACAATCCAACACATCAAATGTCAAACATCCAAACATTTTAACCAAGATCAAAAGCAAAAAAACAAATTGAAACATCAAAACCAAAAATAAATACAAAGGATCAAAAAGGTGAAAAATGGATGATAATCTTCTAAAAATGGATCACATAACAAAGGAAAATATATTTAAATGTGTATTGCTCTATTTTTGAAATCAAGTCTTTTTATCAACTCAAGGATGTCTTTTGACGAGAGGAGCAATGATGAAGCATGATATTTTCTTTGATTTCTGCTTGTAAGATTGATTCATAGAAGTATGCATAACCATCTAAAGAAATGCTCATCAAATAATCATTAAGGATGTTTGCATCTAACCAGTGACAATAGTTGCGTTGGCATTTGCATTCATATTAGATTAATCTTGCAATGATAATTAGTATGGGATTTCTCAAGGAGGGTGCAAAGTTAATCAAGGTCAAATCATCAAAATTCTCCTTTAGGTGGAACATATTGGACTTTAAACAAAAACAATGCATTTTCATATATATCATTGCATTTTCATTGCATATAAAGTTCACTGTCATTAAAGGCATTAAATCATTTAGGTTCATTTCAATTGCATATCATTTAGGTACATTTTAAGTGCATTCAATGCATTTAGGATAATTGCATTTTACCATTTCATTGATCATGTAGTAGCGTATCATTGCATTAAGTACATTCATATCCATTGGATTCATTTCACTTTCATTAATTGCATGACATTAATCATCATCATCAAGTGCATTTCATTTTAGTTATGTGCATATTAAAATCATTTCATTAATAATTAAATAAAGTTGAAATTGATAATCATTATCATTTAAAGCTTGCATTTTTATTATCATTTAGTGGCATTGCATTTAGGTTCATTAATCATTAAGTACATTAAAATCATGAATTAATCCTCAACCATTAAGTGCATTTCATTTATAATTAGAGTCATTAATCAGTTAAGTACATTTCATTTTGCATTAGATTTCATTATACATCAATCATTAAGCAATAAGTGCATTACATTTTCATTTAGATTCATTATCCATCATATCACAACATTAGTTGCATAACACCATTAATTGCATTACATAAATATTGCATAATCAATATAAAAAAACAAGTAGAATCATGGCATCCATAGATTGCATACATAAAGAATAAAATCTCATATAAGCATCCACATTTGTGCATCCAAATAAACATCACATTGCATCCATACAGAAACATCAAATTGCATCCATAGATAAGCATCAAGGTGAACACATGCATTAACATCTAAGTAAAATAAGTGCATCCATATATCCTACACGGGAAATAAAAAAACATGCATGAGAGAATCATGTAGAACTACATCCATCTGCATCTTATATATATACCATAAAAAAATCATAAAATTCCAACATATCATGACATCAAAAGGAGATAAATCATAAACATCAAGGAAAGGTGAGAGTAGGTCAAGGTGTCTATCAAATTTCCATGAGAAAGAGTCCATCAAGAGTCCATAATCAAAGTACATCATCAACTGTCAAAGTGTATATATCATCAAAATGAGATCAAATTATACATCAGTATGCATATGATCATATCAGGGAAACTCTAGCTATGTCCATCCTCATCCCTTGTATCCCCACCTGAACTTGAAGGTGCACCACCACCAGTCCCAACATCTGGATCATTTAGAGGTATGGATAATGATAGACCTTTCTACGTAGGAAGTTGGCCGCTCTTATTGACACGTGCCTGAATATGTGCTACCTGTATATTTAAACTCTGAATAATGCTCATAGTATGAGCCATCTGACTTTGAAATGTAGTCATACGTTCCTACAATACTTGTATGTCTTGACTAGGTGTAGGAGGAGCCACATGAGGAACTAGAAAAGCTAGGGTAACTGGTTGAATTGTAGGACCCTGTCCACCATATCGACCTAATATGGTACCTTGACCAACCAATTCTTGAATCAAAAAAGCCATCGGTCTAGGAGGTATCTGTCCCATCTGTCTCGCAGGCACATGTCCACCTCGAACCCTAACTCTACCTCCACCATCACCACCACCATCTCCACCCCGATCACTCACACCCCTAGGATTAGGTATAATAACTCCACCTCTACCATGAACAACTCTACTAGGAGCCCTACCACCTGCTCTCCCACCTCGAGCATCTACATATCTACCACCTTTTTCCCTGGCTCCTCTTTTCCATTGAGGTCCCCCATCTCCATAAACTTTGTCATCAACATCATCTTTATCATCATCAGTATCACACTCATCATGTCTGGGACAAGCTCGACCGGATTTGTAAACTTGTGAAAAGGATGGAAGGCAACCCACTGTGTATGCTCGGGAGTAAGACCCACATATAGTTTATCCACTCTACAATCTCATAGTATGGTAAGAAGACCCAAAAATCATCACAAGTTTCTCTAAAATATACACAAGGTCCCCATAAATTCTTCTCTAACTATACTCGAGCATAATGAGCTAACCCAAGCAAAATGCACTACAGCTGACCAAACTGTCTCAAAACACACATAAATAAAAACCTCTCTATAACCAATGTGGTCTGACCAATCAACCACCAAGGCATGAACATGAAAGGCACATTATCATGCTCCTCGAACCAAGGCTCACATCCAATATAAGGCCTACAACATACCTGATCTGTATCATCAAGCGTGCTTCTCCAGTAAAGTAATTTTCCCAACCGAGGTTGGACAATCACTCCATGATAAGAAAAAATGTATGGGAAACCAACAGGACAAACTCTATCTGCAATAGGTCTCACTACAGGGAGATGCTCCCAAGCCCAAACCTGTGTAACACTTCACCCATAGAAAGTGTAGCATTGTGTCTATATAACACGTAGTGCAGATCATGGTATAAGTGAGATAAAATGCAAGAACCCAAAAAAAACCTCCTCGATTGTGCAACAATATCCTCCAAGATACATCCCCATCCAACTGTGAATCCCTAATCCCATCTATCAGGCATAAGAAAACCTCTAATGAAAGTTTCCAACACTGAGGGAAGTGGATGATAATGTTATCTCATCATCCTCTATCATATAGTCTGATCTCCGATGGTAGCATCTCCAAATACTCACCGAAAAGCCTCACCATCATAAACCTGATCATAATATACTCGCTCCCCCATAGTGGGAATCCTGATAATCCTATATATGTCCTCGGGAGTGATGGTCATCTCGCCCATTGGTATGTGGAAGGTATTATGGTATGAGTGTCATCAATCGACCAATGCAGTCAACAGTCCCATGTTCACTCTAAATTGTGTCATATCAAGTCAATACCATAACCCACATCACCCAATGACAAATCTATCAACATCACTAAGATTAGGAATCATATCAAATGACCATGGATATAGAACGTGCACCTCTAGTTTCTGAAAGGAAACATGTTTTTGAAATCAAACACAATTCAATCAGTCAACATCATCAAAATTGATCATCTAACGTTAATCAATCAACCTATCATCTACTTTCTCATTTATGAGTGCATCAAATTTCCTTACTCTATATCTTGATGATGCAAAATTAAACCTATTGACTCATCGATCTATCAACCTTTCAGATTGACATCGATACCAAATCAACTAGATGATCTAGATTGACATCAAAGACACTTGATTTTGAAAACAACATCATCAATATCCATTAGATCGATAAAGGAAGCAAAGATGTTGAGGTACTAAGCCAAAAATGCAAAATTGATAAAATAAAATAAAAAGTGCACATGCATTTTTTCACCAAGAATAAGCACTAAAATGCATAAGCGTTGCACAAAATTGTGTAGGCACTATTTCAATCTTTGTGGGCGGGTGATCCCACAATACTGTGTCCCACTTTTTGGCCAACTTTGACACTAAAATGAATATTCTAAAAACAAACTTCACTTTCAGACACCTATTGCTGTAAAACCATTAAGAATTTGAAGATGATGTAAAATAGTGGCTTTTAGAATTTTTTCTTTTTTGAAAAAAAATTGGAATTTATTTGTGTCCATTTTTCCTTCTTCAAAAATTGGTATGTCTAAAAAAATCAGCATTTTTCAGGAGTGAGACTCACTTTGATCAACATAACTTTTTTTATAAAATTGATAAGAATGTAATTCTTTTGAAGTTAGGTTTGTAACACTACTGTCTAGAGAATCCAATTGGTTTCGTTTAATTTCATTGAATATTTTATAGTTTATTGAGCTATGAAGTGACATTAACTATAATTTGAACATAGGTTCATTTGGATCGCTCTAACTTGATCGACATATATTGAAATTCATTTTTTATTTTTTTGATAGAAAGGTAACATAAAAAACTATTTCCTAGATATTTTTTACAATTTTTTTCCTAATTTACTATTTTTCCAGAAGCGTCGAACATAGAAGTTCCTAAATAGTCAGATAACCTATGTTTAGTAAAACTTAAAGAAAAGTCATGTAATAAATTATATATATATATATAATTAGAAAGCTTGCTCTGAGTACTATCATCCTTTATTTAGGTTTGTCAAATGAATTCATTTGATCCCACAATAATTTAATGTCAAAGTGATTTTTTGTTAGCATTTTGATGGGTGCAAAGGAGACTCGATTATAGGCGTGAGTGAGGAGTAGAGATATTATACCATAAAGATTTTTATCCAAGAGGATTTTATCTAACCATTTTAAATTTACTCCTTCAAATGGGATCTCTCAAGGCTTAAATCGTCATTTTTTTTAAATGTGTATTTTTAGCAAAAATCAAGATGTTCAAAAAAGTGGGACACACTATTGTGGGACCACCCGCGCATTACAATAGAGTGTAGCCTCTATTCTACATCATAGATGCGAAAATAAATTGCTTTAGTGTTGCAAGAATTAGCAAAATGCACAAACCATTTATAGGCACTATAAGAAAAACTACAGGCGCTAAAACCAATCTTTGATGCCCTAGTTTAGACACGGAAAAAAACCTTATAGGCATTGAATTTTTTTTGGTAGTGCTGAAAAATGGGTATATGCACTAATGCTAAAGAAAAATATAGGAAAACGAAAAAGAAAACGTGCCTAAAATGAAAAATCTAGCTATAAATTTAAAAATTCATAAATCACGAAGGGAAATTGATACATACTAGATCACCATAGGCCTGCAGACGCTGAAATCTCCTCCCCTTCTCAAATCTTTACTCCTGAATAGGGACAACCATGATTTCATCTGTGAGGGTAAAAAGCTAAGAGGAGAAAGTGAAAATTAAATGGTCAAAAGATAAAAAGTTGCCCCTTATATACCTAATTTTTACCTGTTAGAGGATATTTTCACCTCTTTCATTAAACAAGATCATTTTCATCACAAATTTTCCCAAGGCATTTTAAATTCAAATTTCATATTGGGAAACAAATCACAATTAAAATTTTCACTCAAAATTCAAAAAAAAATCCTAAAAATTCTAAAATTCATCAAAATCACACAAAATCATTTCGATTCATTTTCCAAGGGGGCACACGATCACCAAGATGTGAAATCAATTAAATAAGGGAAATTTTAAAAAAATTGGAGACATGGAACGTTGAAAATTCAAAATCATCATTGGGCATTCAAATTAATCCAAATCAAAATCAAGGATTCCATCAGAGTATCATCATGGAAACATCGTCATATCATTAGATCGATCAAATATGCATTTTTACATCAAATCAGACATCAAATTAGGTATCAAACATCGGACATCGGGTATTCTTCGAACCAATGTGTTTCACACATTGATTCAAAGAGGGACATTTGTATACACCTAAAATTGGTCAAATCTAGTCAAAGCACAATATTCAATCCATTTGCATTAATCAAAATAAAAAATCAAATAACTATGTGAATTAAATATATAGTTCATTTAAATCATTTAATCCAACACATTCAATAATAAATACATAGATAATTAATTTATATAATTAATTTATTCTTTTGAATTAATTAATCCTAAATTCCTGACCTACCACTACATGAAAAAAATCAATCAACTAATATGAGGAGAGGAAAATATGCACAAGGATCACTCAAAAACTTTTCTATCTTGACCATTCATTTTTGAAAATCAATCTTGTCCCTCCAAATGAGACACCTCAACAAACAGAACTAAACCTTATGCCTAATCGTGGTTACTTAACTCACCCCGTACCCCCTGGGATATTCTACAAATAGGATGCATAATTAGAGTAAAGGATCCTGATTTCATTCAAGCATCATAGTTATAGTCAATTTGCATCCACTATCTTTGGAGGCAAATTTGTAATTGAATTTAGTAACATCATAATGGAAAATTCTTATAAGGTTTTAGGAGGACTTGAGCATGGAGATAAGCTTAACTTGCATCAATTAACTTAGCTTTGCATCAATCCACCATCTTAGATCATAATTGAATCAATCTTTTAATATTCTCGTTGTAGGAGTTGTCACTTTAGGATTTCTTTGCAGCTGAGAGCATTCTTATACTCCTTTTAGTTTGATTGAATTAATATTTCATGCAGGATTGTAAATGTAGATTTTACACACCCACAGTTATATTTGTAATTTTTTTTAGAGTGTACCTCTAATCTTTTTAACTAATGATTGAATATTAAAATATAACAAAATTTTACTTTTAATTTATTAATAAATAGTGCCAAATGTATATTTTGGAGGTTGGATAGACAGATATCTAAAATATTTTGAGAAATTATATATTTTAGTGAAAATAATAAATTGCTAAATTAATAAAGTAGATGTATTTTTTATAGTGATGTTGTTGAATATTTTTAATTTGTATTATGCTTTTTATTCTTAAAGGAACATCGCAAGGGAGTTGTCTCTTACAAAATGACAACCACTCAACTATGCAACCGGCCTAGCCAATGATCCTTACATCAAAAGATAAACAATTGAAGAAAGAACTAACAACGATTAAGTGAAAAAGATAGCCTACAAAGGGTTGGTCGATAGCCAAAGGGTGAAAACAAGAACAACAAGAAAAACAAATTTAGGACCTAGAGCCGCACCTTGCACTTCTCAAGGTTTTGAAACACTCCTCCCAAACGAGGTTGAGGAGATCCCAATTGTCCATTCCAATATTCTCCTAAGGGTCTTAATGCAATAAAAAGAAGGTAGTTGCAGTGCTTTAGATGATTCTACAGTTAAATTTTTCTATATTATGCATTCTATTCTCCACCTTGGAAACATTTTTTGTCACTCTCTCTACTTTGCTTTTCAACTCCCTGACCTCTTCAGAGAGGGAAAGGCATCTAATGCAACTATTGAAACTTTAGAAGGAATAATTCTCTTCTTTTTTGACTCTCCAACGGCCTTCAGGTTGTTAGAGACATTAGAAAGACTCTCATTGTTGTCAAAATCCTTAAAAAACTCACCATCCCTTTTCACTTATTTTATCCTTTCTTTGACAACATTACTTGTAGCATTATCTGCTGCAAATCCATCTTCATTTTTTGTGCTCTTATTTTTTTGAAGTGGGCCCATATTTCTCTCCATCTCCCCTCCAGCTAGCATAGCCCATAACAAATTTCTTGTTGGAAACCAGGTAATTATCGAGCTTACCTTTCCTAACCAATAATTCTAATATCAACACAATTAGGAGCATATTTGGATTTGTTGATTTCCTTGTTGGGTCTGACCCACGTCATGCCCATCTCCCTTTTAAACATATCCATCTCCCTTGGCACCACTATCTGTCTTTTGTGCATTTAAACTAGCCTGTACACCTACATGTGTGTCGGGTAGATGTTACCCCCTCTTTCAACTTTTTTAGTTTGAAATACATGGGAAGAAAAAGGCCCATTTGAATTCTTCCTGTGCAGGATTGTACGTTGTCTAACAATGCAAGTGACATGTAGCACACACCTGCCACACTCAATGGGTTTTTTAAAGTTAAGCTTTCACATTGACATTACTTTTTAAATGTGGACATCAACCTCATGAATGAAATGTGAATAAGGTACCATAGCTATAACATTCCTATCATCATATTTTGATTATTTCTCTTAATATGCATAGTATCATTCCCCAAATAGGAAAAAAAAACCCAATAGTGTTTTAAATATATAATTTGTCCGGTTTAATACAACCACCATTATAGGTTATGTAGACCGCAATCAACAAAAAATAGAACTTGATTGAGTCCATTCAAAATCAATGTTTCATTTTAATTTCCTCTTGAACCAGTTGACCAATATGTAGAGGAATACTCTCCATCCTTCGCCAATGTTTAAGACCTTAGATATATAGGCCTATAGCTACCATCACATCTACTTCTACATTACCTTCCCTATCAGAGAGTTTAATAACAAAAATGCTCTAGTTGCAAGAGAAGTCACCGAATATCCCCAAAAATTCCTTTTGAGGACCGAGTAGTTTTACTCACCCCCCTCACAACATCAATTGTCTATGGAATCACCTTCTATGTCAAGTAATTTGATTCCAATAGACATGACTAGTTTAATTCTGCTTAGAAGTGTCATCCCTTCTATTCGATTATTAGTATACCCATCCATATTTATAATGTACACTAAAATCTTTCTTCCCATATGAGATCTTAAAGTGCCTACTGCAACATTCCTCTCCCTTCTAGCAGCACCATCAAAATTCAATTTACACCCACCCTGGGATGGTGGTTTCCAATATGTACCTTTTTCTTTTAAGGACCTTGGAATTATAGTAAGAAAAATATTCATTAGGTAATCCCTAGTTTTCTTTTTACTTTCTCTCCATAGGGAGTTGGGGGAAAGACTACACATTTCAAGGTGGCAATAGTGATATTTTCCAATAGCAACCTGTAAAAGGACTAGAAAACATTATCCATCTAATTCTCCATTTCTCTGAATATTGTATTGTTTCTCTTCTTCCACAAACTCCAAGTTAGATGCAGGGTATTTAGTTTCCAAAGGTTTTTAATCGTAGGGTTATACACTAATTCCTTCCACTCTATGAGAAATTATTTCATATTATTGTTAGTAACCCATGATATTTCAAGTCTACTAAGAACCTAAATCCACAATTCCTAAAAAACTTACAATGTACAAGTATGCGAGGAATGGACTCATCTTCTTCTTTACAAAGAGTACATTTGTTATATAATTGGAAGCCTCTCTTAATCAAGTTATCTTGAGATAGAATTTTGTTGTGCATGAAAGTCCACTAGAAGAGATCAACTTTTAGAATTAGTTAGGGAAACCAAACCTCCTTAAACTGAGGTGGAGGCCTTTGTTTTGTTATCAACATGGTATAGGTTTCTTTGATAGAGGATTATCCATCATGATTCTTGCTCCAAAAGAACAATACTCTTTAGGAAATAAAGGAATCCTAATTCTTTGTAATATTTTCCATAGTTTCCAAGTGCTTTTGAGAAAATCCACCTTTGAATGGCAGTAGAGAGTGATATTTTTCAAAGATTTCAATGGTAAAAAGTAGTCATCAACACTTGCTAAATTTCTCAAGCATTTGAAATTCAAATTGGAAAATAAGGGCATTTCCCTAGGCCAAACATCCTCCCATAACCTATGGTTCTCTCATCACCAATTATCCATTTCAGTCCAAACTAGATGAGGCTTCTCAATTTAATAATATAATTCCATATTTTTGAGCCGCTAGGATAGGCATGGTTACAAAGATTTTGATCAAACTTATCAGAATTCAAGTATTTTTTACTCATGATGTCACACCAATTAGCTTTATAGAGTGCCAATTTCCACCTCATTTTTTTCTTAAGAGATTTATTCATAGGGGATTATATTTCTTATGCCCAATCCACCTTTCTTAGGTTTGCAAACTATGTCCCAAGTGACCAAAGCCATTCTTTTCTTTTCTTGCATGTCTATCTAGAGGAACGTTCTCTGAATATTTTCTAGTTTATCAGCCATACTAACCATTATTTTAAAAGAGAAAGGAAGTATAGTAGTATACCTTGTAAAGATGAGGCCAACAATTGAAGTTTCCCAACATTACCTAAAAGATTTCCCTTCCATCAAAAAGCTTTCTTTGAAGTCATTCAATGATGGAATTCCAAAAGGTTGGAGATACCTCTTTGATAGTGAGGGGAAGACCTAGATACTTTCCTGGAAGATTAGTAGTTTGACATCTAAGAATTGCCTTGATTTTGTCTTGTAGATCCCTCTTGGTGTTAAAGAAGTAAAGATTTATTTTCTCATAATTAATATGATGACCATAGCCTTTAGCATAATCATTAACAAAATCCTTCCAAACTCACGCTTCAACCACAGAATCATTTCCAAATAATATGGTATCATCAACAAACTATTAAATAACACTTGCAAGGGTGGTGGAAGCAGCCTTAATCCTATGAAGTTTTCTTGTATTCACTAATCTCAAAAAATTCCTTCCCATGACATCCAAAAGGATAATAAATAGATAAGGGGAGAGGGGGTCACATTTCCTTAATCCTTTTTCTACCTCAAATTTTCCTCTAGGAATTCCATTTACCATGTCAAAAAAATTGAGCGTCTTTACACATACTTTTACTAGATTTACCAATCTCTCATTGAAACCTAGCTTGTCTAAAACTTCATAAATAAATTCTCATCTAACAACGTCACATTCCTTAGAAATTTCATGCTTGAAGACCATCCCTAGTAATCGACAATTAGCCATGGAGTGGATTATTTCATGTGTTATGATCCTTCCATCAAGAAGTTGGCAGCCTAACACAAATGATTTTTTTGTTATTATTAATCATATTGTCAAGAAAATGCTTCATTCTATTTACTAAGACTTTGGAGACCTTGTAGATGGTATTTGATAGACTTATAGGTCTAAAATACCCTATTCTTCATGTCTCTTATATCTTGGGTACCAAAGCATTGTAGGTTTTATTTAGCTTCTTTAGTAGTCTCCTTGTTCTAAGGAAATCCTTTGTAGCCATGAGTAACACCAAACTTTACAATTTTCCAGAGTAAAGGCCAGTGGGAATCCATCTAGTCTTGTAACTTTATAATCTCTCATAGAGAAGATCACATTTTTCACCCCCTCCTCTATAACAAGGACCAAGACTTTAGCATTGTTGGTAGGGATAAGAGTTGTTTGTAAACACTACAACAGTTGTTCCTCAATGGTATAATCCATTTGCCTATCTTCTATTAGAATAACTGAGAGGGGGGTGAATTAGTTAGACTCAGTGCCCTCGCAAAATTATTCTACAGTCCCGAATTCCTCCAGATGTATAACAAAACAATTTCAAATATATAACTTAGCTCGGTGAAATATAAACCGTGATTTCAAAACTTACTGTTAAGTTGTCTACCGAGTATCAGTAAATTAATACTGTGATTACCGATCTAGGTCAACAAAATAAAGTGTAAAGTAAAATAAAAATCCACAACATTCATACACATTGACACATAGATTTTTAACGTGAAAACCCTGCCAAGGGAAAAACCACTTGGGACCGGTAACCCAAAATATTTTCACTCTTCTGAAGTGAACTCGGTGAAGAGCCAACCCTGTTAAAGGTTACAATGCACATTGTTAAATGTGACCTTGTTAGAGGATTTAAAACTACCAATTCTCTCTTGACCATGCATTCACTATGGGGTCAACAAGAAAACAATTAACATTCTCTGAATGTTCTAATAAGAACTCACTGTCCTACTCGGTTAAGAGCTTTATCTGTAGCAATGTTTAAACTGTTACAGTAATGATCTGATTCAAATACAACTCTAATTTGCAGATATTCAGATCTATTCTAAGTACATAATACCTCTGATCAATTTGTTCACTTTAGTTCATCTCATTCTTCATCCTTATTCTACTCAGTTATGCTCTTTCCTCGGTTTGTTGGGTTATGTTCACAGAAATACACTCGGTTCTATCTTTAACTAGTTTTGATCAGTCATGCATAAATTTGCATGTATGCTTCAACATATTTCCATGATTCACAAATGAATCTCTTGTCTCTTATATAGACATCATGTATCATTTAATTTTCATCCTCCAAATCTTGCAGCTTAATCTCCATCATTCATTTTCCCGCTTGATCCATCTTTCGCAGTTGTGTTAAAAACACGTTTCAATCTTTGTCATCCGATCTTCCTTGAATTTTAATAACCGTTTGATCAAATAACAAACTTTATCTTTCACCTCAAAATCATCAATTCCCAGCTCAGCATCTTAGTCGGCCTTGGTTTGAATTAATTGCTTAATCAATAGTTGTGTCGGCAATCCCTTTCTCGATTAAAACTGGCGCTCGGTATACACTGTGTTTTTCTCAGTTTACACTATCTCTCGGTGTATACAGAACCCTTCATTTACCGACCACATAAACATTGTTTGTTCCAAATCTTCAATACATGCCAGATGTTTTCCACCATACTAATACTCAAATAAGTTGACATCAATGACAATACATTAACTGATAATGTTTATCATCACTTCTGCAACTCGGTTGAATATCAACAAATGACTTCAAACATATAAACAATTATAGTTCATCAATCTCTCCCTTTGGCATTGATGGCAACACAATATGAAATATGCAATATAAAATTCCATACAAAAAATACCAAACGTTTGTTCTACAACTACAACAATTCAATAGCTCTCCCTAGCTTGAATATAATTTGTGTCAGTATAAACAAAATATTCAATATGCAGACTCTCCCTGCTATTTTGACTTTTCAGCTCTTGAATCTCTCTGTAGATTAGATATGTCTCTCCCTTTCTCTTTTCTCCCTTGGGTGGATAGATATTTCATGATTTGCTCTCATCATATTTCATGACTTTCTCTCCATTTGACATTAATGCCAAAAATAAATATAGCTCTTCAATAGCTAAAAATATCTCTGGTATTCGGTGTAGTAGGTACCTTTCTATGTACTGATATGTCTATGTCAGTCTAGTTTATCTTTTGCATCAACATGATTGATATTTTGATTTCACGTAGGTTGATGCAACCTCATAATCTTCTTAGTTACCCATAGACAAGGGACAAACCCCTATTCTACCTCTCAAGTACTCAAATGTATCCTTCACTAAGGGTTTTGTGAATATGTTTGCAAGTTGTTCTTTTGATTGTACATATTCCAGTATTACTTTCTTGTCTTGTACTTTTCCCCTCAAGTAGTGTTATTTTATAGAAATGTGTTTTGTCTTTGCATGCATCACAGGGTTCTTTGAAATATTTATAGCACTTGTGTTATCACAATAAATCATCACTGGATCAGTGATCTCTTCATTCATTCCTTTCAACATTTTTTTTTATCCATGCTATGTTAGAACAATTTGCAGTAGCAACAACATACTATGCTTCTATAGTTGACTGTGATATGCATCATTGCTTCTTGCTAATCCAAGTAACTAGTCTTTCTCCAATAAAGAATGCTCCACTAGTAGTGCTATTTCTATCATCTATATTTCCAGCCCAATCAATATATGTATAGACTTTCAATTCAAATTTTCTTTCTCTTTTATACCAAAGTCCATAATCCTCAATATTCTTCAAATATCTAAAAATTATTTTAACAACTGTCATATGTGACTCTTTGGGGTTAGCAAAAAATCTTACAACTATTCCCACTGTGTGTGCAATATCAGGTCTTGTGTGTACAACATACATCAATTTACTATCATAGATGTGTACAAGGTTTGATTTACCTCAAGTGTCTTGTCCTCTTTTGTCAGTTTGCATCCTGTAACCATAGGTGTTCCATCTGGTTTTGATTCTTCCATTCTGAATGTCTTTAGTACTTCCTTGATGTATTTTGATTGAGTGATGTAGATTCCTACAGGTTGTTGTAAAATTTGCAATCATAGAAAAAATTGATCTGACCAAACATCGACATCTCAAATTATTTCCTCATTTCATTAGCAAATGAAGTGCATAAGCTATCATTACCTCCAAATATTATATCATCAACAAATATTTCAGCAATAAGTTTCTTATCTTCATTTCCTCCTTTTAAATACAAATTGTTGTTGTCACTTGTTCTAATAAATCCAATACTTATTAGATAAGATTGCAATCTTTCATACCATGCTCTCGGTGCTTGCTTCAATCCATATAAAATACCATGTGTGTCTGATCAGGATCAACAAATCCTTCAAGTTGTTCAATGTATACCTCTTCTTCAATAATTCTATTCAAAAATGCAGATTTCACATCCATCTGATATACCTTGAATCCTTTGTATGTAGTGTATGCAAGTAGTATCCTTACTCGTTCAAGTCTAGCAACGGGTGCAAAATTTTCTCCATAGTCAATTCCTTCTTCTTGTGCATACCCTTTGCAAACTAATCTTGCTTTATTTCTGGTTACATTCCCATCTCCATTCAATTTGTTTCTGAAAATCCATTTGGTGCCAATGACATTTTTGGCACTCGATCTAGGAACTAATGTCCATGTCTTGTTTTTCTGTATCTACTCAATTTCCTCATTCATAGCATTAATCTAGTCTTCATTTTCTAATGCATCTCTAACATTCTTAGGCTCAAATTCACAAATTAAATAAGTGTCATCTCTAAACTTACTTCTTGTCAATATGCTTTCTCTTTTGTCTCCAATAATCTGATTTCGTGGATGGTGTCTTCTCACATATTTAGAAAGTACAAGTTTAGTTCTTGGTTCTTCTTTATCTTCTTTTGTATCTTCATTGTCTTCAAGTTCATGATATTTTGTTTCAGCATTTTCCCAATTCTCAGTTTGTGCTATCTGTTGCCTGGTGATATTAGCATGTTGTACGGTAACATTACCCTGTCGCACAGTAACGCTAGGCATCTATGTCAGTATAGTGTCAGGATCTTCCTAGTAAAAACATCTACTATAGTCCTCCGGTTCTTTCATGTTGTCTTCATCATTTAACTCAGCAAATTTGTCAACTTTCACATTTGCACTCTCAATTATTTTGTTAGTTGACTTGTTCAAACATTTGTAGGCTTTACTCTTAGTAGAATATCCAAGAAATATTCCTTCATCACCTTTTGAATCAAATTTTATATTTTGATCATCTTTTAGAATATAACACCTACTTCCAGATATTCTAAAATAGCTCACATAGGGAGTATTACCATACCATAGCTCATAAGGTGTTTTGTTTGAATCTTTCTTTAGTTATACTCGCTTCAGTGTGTAGATTGTTGTACTAACTGCTTCTCTCAAGTATGTTTGTACAACTTGCTTTTCAATCATCAATGTTATGGCACAATCAACAATTGATATGTTCCTTCTTTTAGCAATATTGTTCTATTGTGGTGTCCTCGGTGCAGAAACATGTCTTTCGATTCCATTCTCATTACAAAAGTTAGCCAACTCATCATAAATAAATTCACCTCGTCTATCAGATCTCAAACACTTCAGATTTCTACCAGTTTATTTTTCCACTTTTGCCTTATACCACTTAAACATCTTAAATGCTTCAGATTTCTCTTTTAGAAACATTACAGTCATCATCCTAGAGTAGTCATCAACAAATAAAATAAAATATATGTCCCCAAAATAGCTTTGTGTTCTCATTGGTCCACATAGATCTATATAAACTAACTCCAAAATGTCATTAGATGGAAAATTCTTGCTCTTGAAACTAGATTTTGGCATCTTACCTATTTGAAATTTTTTGCACATTACATGGTTTGGTTTAGATAAGCTCGGCAAGCCTCTAACTTTTCTTTTACTACTAATCTTAACCATGTTGTAAAAATTTACATGACAATGTATTTTATGTCATATCCATATATCTTCATTCTTTGCCAATAAACAAGTAGTTTCAGGTGTGTCAAGATAGAATAGGTTACCTCTTGATTTTTCACTAGTACCGATCAATTTTCCTTTTCCATCATAGATTCTTGCTTTTGGGTTCTCAAATGAAACTCGGTGTCATGTGTTATTCAACTGTGAAACACTCAACATATTATAGTTAAGTCCTTTTACCCAATAATTATTTTCACATTTGATTTGATTGTTCAGCGTAATAGTACATTTTCCTTTTATTTGACATGGTGTATCATTTCCCATTCTTACTGATCCTCCATCATAATGTTCAAGAAATTCAAATTTTCCTTTATCACCAGTCATGTGATCTGTACAGCTACTATGAATAACCCAAATATCATGTTTACTTACTTTAGAGATAAGTGTTGTTTCTACACACCAATCATCTTCATTTGAATTATCTTTTAAGGCTATGAACACTGTCTCAATATCTTCATCAATGTCAGATCCACTGTCATTATTATCTTAAGCAATGTAACAGATTTTCTTACCTTTATCTTTGTTATCTTGTTTATCTCTTCTGTGATAATCTCGGTTGCTTCTGAAGTCTCAGTCATCCTTTCTGTCATTAGATCTATCATTTCTTTCATCATTCTTCTTTTTAGGGCATCTTGCAGCAAAATGGCCAATCTCTTTACAGTTAAAGCATATCAAAGGTAGTTTACCTTTATATCTTCCTTTACCTCTGTGCAATCTTCTAACCATTAAAGCTTCAAGATCATCAAGTTCTTTGTCATCACTATCACTATCACTATTATTTTTGATTGTGTGTTTGCTACTAGATTTGCCAATTTTCAAAGTAGACATAAATGAAGACTCCATAGATGGTACCATACTGTTATCAAAGTTATTCAGCTCAAAAGAAATCAATCTTCCAACAAGACTATCAACAATAATGTTATTTCCAGGTGCAGCTCTCATTACATGAATTGTAGAGACTCTTATAGAATATATAGGCAATAGAGTTCTAAGAATCTTACTCACAATTTTGTCTACATCGATGGTTCCACCAGATCCTCGAATAGCATTCGCAACTTCTTTAAGTCGGTTACTATATTGTGTGATGTTCTCTCCTTCCTTCATTCTCATGTCATCAAAATTTCCATGAAGGCTCTCAACTTTGGCGCTCAGTACATTTACATCTCCTCCATAAACTGTTGTAAGTTGATCCCACATCTTCTTGGAAGTTGTACAAGTCTTGATATCTTCAAATTCTAAATCTGTAAGTGAAGAAGCAATCTCCACCATAATAAGGTTGTGTTCATGTTTTTCTTTCAATTGATTTACTGTCAAAGCTCCAGTAGGTAGAATGAATTCATTGTCCAGAAAATCTTCAATGTTGCTTGCAATTCCTGATAGGTGTAATCTCATTCTGCTTTTCCATGTTGGGAAGTTCTCCCTGTTCATTTTAGGTGCATCTCTCTTATACATCTTGTGATCTTTAGCTCAAGTCCTTTAAAACTTTGTGATAAGCACTCCTTAAGCATTGCTGCTCTGATACCAATTGTTAGAATAACTAAGAGGGGGGTGAATCAGTTAGACTCAGTGCCCTCAAAAAATTATCCTATAATCCCAAATTCCTCCAGATATATAAAAAAACAATTTTAAACATATAACTCAGCTCGGTGAAATATAAACTGTGATTTCAAAACTTACTGTTAAGTTGTCTACCGAGTATCAATAAATTAATACTGTGACTACCGATCTAGGTCAACATAATAAAGTATAAATTAAAATAACAACCCACAAAATTCATACACATTGACACATAGATTTTTAACATGGAAACCCTGCTAAGGGAAAAACCACCTGGGACCAATAACCCAAAATATTTTCACTCTTCTGAAGTGAGCTCGGTGAAGTGCAACCCTGTTAAAGGTTACAGTACACACTGTTAAATGTGACCTTGTTAGAGGATTTAAAATTACCAGTTCTCTCTTGATCATGCATTCACTATGGGGTCAACAAGAAAATAATTAACATTCTCTAAATGTTCTAATAAGAACTCATTGTCCTACTCAATTAAGAGCTTTATATGTAGCAATGGTTAAAATATTACAGTAATGATCTGATTCAAATACAAATCTGATTTGCAGATATTCAGATCTATTCTAAGTACATAATACCTCTGATCAATTTGTTCACTTTATTTCATCTCATTCTTCATCCTTGTTCTGCTCGGTTATGCTCTTTCCTCTGTTTGCTCGATTATGTCTGCAGAAATACACGCAGTTCTGTCTTTAAACAGTTTTGATCAGTCATGCATAAATTTGCATGTATGCTTCAATATCTCTCCATGATTCACAAATGAATCTCTTATCTCTTATGTAGACATCATGTATCATTTAATTTTCATCCTTCAAATCTTTCCACTTAATCTCCATCGTTCATTTTCCCGCTTGATCCATCTTTGGCAGTTGTGTTAAAAACATGTTTCAGTGTTTGTCGTCCGATCTTCCTTGAATTTTAATAACCGTTTGATCAAATGAAAAGCTTTATCTTTTACCTCGAAATTATCAATTTCCAACTTAGCATCTAGTCAACCTTGGTTTGAATTAATTATTTAATCAATAGTTGTGTCGGCAATCCCTTTCTCGGTTAATCTAGCGCTTGGTATAAATTGTGTTTTACTCTGTTTACACTGTCTCTTGGTGTATACAGAACCCTTCATTTACCAACCACATAAACATTGTTTGTTTTAAATCTTCAATACATAACAGATGTTTTCCACCATACTAATACTTAAATAAGTTGACATCAATGACAATCCATTAACTGATAAAGTTTATAATCACTTATGCAACTCGATTGAATATCAACAAATGACTTCAAACATATAAACAGTTATAGCTCGTCATCTTCTTTATAATCATTGTAGAAATATTATGTAGCCAAAACACCCAATTGTTGATCTTATGTGATGTCTTGGTTCCAATCATTTTTAAATATTTGTATCCTATTTTTGCTAGCATATTCGTGGAAGAAAATAGTTTTCCTTTCCCCTTCTTTTATCCATTATATCATTAACCCCTGCTTCCAATAAATAACTTCCTTTTTTAAATGTTCCTTCCATCTTTCTCATATAGATTCTTGTTCTTTACATATTTCTTGGGAGTCCTCTCTCTTTTCCATTGTATTTTGTATCTCCTTCAGGCTTATACAACTTTATTTTCTTTAAGTAGAGATATCTCCAAAGATTAATTCCAACCTCTAACATTATTTCTTATTAGCTCCAGGTTTTGACTACCTATAAACATTGTTGAACCTTGAATGGGGGTATTCCACCATTGTTCTAAGAATTTTTTTAAGTTAGGATTGAAAGAACACATTATCTCATACCTGAAAGGAGTGGGTCCTTGGTTATATTTATCATTCAAATTGAATGATATATGATCTGAAACTATTCTTGGAAAGGCCACAAGTGTAGCATTTTATCCCATGTCCTAGTGCATCAAGACTAGATATCTATCTAGTCTCACCTGGATTAAATTGCTCCCTTTTCTATTATTTAACCAAGTAAACATCTGGCTAGAAAATTCAATATCCAAAAGATCTGCCCTTTTAATGAAATTTTCCAGGTCGGCCATATTGTCTGAATGATCAACCACTCCACCCAATTTCTTAGAATAAAATTGTGGTCTATTAAAATCACCACCAACCATCCATAAATTTATTGTAGTTATTCATAATCATATTAGATATCTCTCTCCAAACCACTTTCCTACCCAAGCAAGTGTTTGGGGCATAAACATTAACTAGGCTCCTGACAAAGTGACCAGAGTCAAGAGTGACCACTAGGAAGCTGGGAATGTGGTTGATCAGGATCCCTTTAGATTTTCAAGGATCCCACATAATAACTATACCTCTCGAGGAACTATTAGCTTCTCTAATGAAGTAGGATAAGCTCATCTAAATATAATTTGCAAGAGTGCTAAAGTTTTTCTTAGTCATCTTTATTTCCCCAAAAAGAAAAATCTCAATTGATTTATCCAGTATATAAGGGAATAATGTTTCTGAGGGTTGTTGAACCTCTCACATTCCACATGGGAGGATTCTTGTTTCTTATGTTTGAGGTTTCCCTCAAGGATCTTTGACCTTACACAGACAATTTCCCTTGTCATGTCCTTATGTTTAGAGAACCAAATAGAATGGCATCCAATCCCATTTCCACTATCTTCAGTTTTCATGCTCCTTGTTTTCCATTTTTGTTTATTCCTTTCCTTCTCCAAACCAAATGTATAAATTTAGCATTTGTGGAAGAGAGGGGTGTTATTGGTTCTAATATTTCTATCTCTCATTTAGAAGGTTTTTTAAGTTGTGGTTTCCCTAGGGAGAGACAAATTTCCCTCTCTTTCCTCCTTTAAGTGACTATTCTTCATTATTGCCTCCTGTAAGGATTTTCTATCCTCTTTCTCTATCATTGACAGTCTATCTTTTTTGTTAGGACTTTTAGTCTTAGACGAGTTGGTCTGTTTTACTCTTGAAGGGGAATTTTATTTTTTCTTTTGGGCTTCATTAGTTATTTTGGGCTTAATTAGAGATGTCTTCCATCTTTAAAATCTATGGATACAATTCATTAAGATTTGGCTATTTTCCCAAGGGGCCTTACAATCTAAAAGTATGTGCCCTGGTTTGGCACAATTTTGACAGTAAATCACATTCTCATAAACCAGTGCCTGAGTCATACTTCCCAGTTTTTATTGTAAAACAATAAATTTTGGGAGGGTCTTGAATTAACACAAAAACATGCAAATAATAACCTTTCTTTGGTCTTTGTCACTTCATATGTACCCAAGTCCTGCCCAAAAGTGTTCATGACCCACTTAAATATTTATTTTTCTCAAAACTCAAATGATAATCCTAGCAATTTGACGCACATAGGCACCACCCTATTCAAGTAAGCCTCTGGATCAAACCATGGTTTCCATTTATAGATGGATGGGTGGTGTTTCCCATGAGGCCACGATCTTGAGAATATCTTTCTCATATCCTTTTCTGAGGTAAATTTTATAAGTTGCCTGATATTGCATTGGGTGAAATGCTTCCTTTTAGGTTCCAAGTGGTGGCTATCCATTTTTGAACCATGTCAATTGAAGGCCTAAAGGAGAAGAAATTTTTCACCATGTCCTCATTCCATGAAGCCACTACATGATCCACCAACATGTCTAGAAGTGAGAGTCCAAACCCTCTTCCATCTGCAAGAAGTCTAGAGTAGACTCCTGTTCAGCCAGTGCATGGTTTTTTTCCACCAATACATTATTCCATTCAATATTATGGCTATTATTTGTTGGGTTATCAAGTTTACTCAACATAGGACCATTTATGGACCTCATCGTATTAGAGGATCCCCTGGTTGGGGGGCACCCCCCCCGCCATCCTCAACCACCATGAAAACTAGGGTTTTAGAGTATATTTTTTACTAAAAGATCAAGTGTTTGGACATATATTTGTATTATGTTGGTAAATAGATCTATTATCATATTATTTTTCTAAAATAGTCTTGATTTATATTGGACAATAATAAATTTTATAAATATTAGATACATGTTATTGATAAGTGATATTCCTTTGCATTTACGAGGAGCAACTCCCTTGTATAATATATTTTAAATTTTTATTTATAATGACAATAAAGGGAAGAAATCATAATTCATCTAATATGAATTCCAAAATCTAGGATTTGTAGGAATGAGAAAAATATATAATTACGATAATGAAGAAACAAACATAAAGATTTATTTTATTTAAAAATTATTTTGAACAAATATATGCAATTAATGTTTGTAATAATAAATTTATCTCATATAAGAAATATTCATCCCATAGAGCTTTTGAATATATAGGTCAACAACATTAATTACATACAAGATTGCATCCAAAATAATTGATGTGTAACACTAATTGTATTTACCACATGAAAATAAAAAATGACAGCATGGTGAATGTTGTAACGGTTGTGCTCGGACCTAAGCTTCAAGAGTTTTGTCTGATGAGACTAGACAATACGGCTATAATTTCAATGGTAATAGCCTGGGGTCTCGAGCTGGGGGAATCAATTGAGGTAGTGAAATGGGTAGCAGAATCTCTGTTTGCAGAGGACCTACTTGGAGGTCTTGACTCCATTCTGGAGTGGGTGGAACCTGGCTATGGCTTGGATTATTCTGAGTGTTTTGCAGAAGCAGGGGAAGCAAGGGAGTATAGGAGGATACCGTTTATAAGATGGGTTGGGAAAATGGAAGGAAATAACTATAAAATGAGGATTCATGAAGCATGGGAGACAGTGAAGGAAGAAATACATAAGAATGAACAAACATTGGCTGATACAAACAATGAACATGTCTTTGTGGTCCCAAAGAAGCCACGAACTGCCAATCTCTGAAGGGCTAGGAGGTTTGAAGATGCAGGAAAAGCTGAATAATCCTATGTTGGCGACTGCGTTTAGTGTAATGTCGGTTTTTTTGTGTTTAACTCTTAATTTTGTATGACAATTGTAAATCTGGTGGCAGTGAAGCCCTTTTTGTATAGCCCTAAGGAGTTATAGGTAGCTTGTTTTAAAAGTTATAGCAGGAGATAACAGTGGCTAGTAGGGCTAGTTAGCCTATATCGATGTTTCAGTAGAATATTTTAGTCAATTTTGGGAAAAAGGAGCTCGAACAGAGCAGATGGATATCTTGTAATGGCAGAGGCCTATCTTCTTTAGAATGTTTTAAGTTTTAACTATGTAATGACTATATTTTATTAATAAAAAATCATCAATTATCGAGCAAAAAAAAATGTTTGTAATAAGAAATTTATCTAATATAATAAATATTCATCCCATAGAGGTTTTGAATATATAGGTCAACAACATTAATTACATACAAGATTGTATCCAAAATAATTGATGTGTAACACTAATTGTATTTACCACATGAAAATAAAAAATGACAGCATGGTGAATGCTGTAACGGTTGTGCTCGGACCTAAGCTTCAAGAGTTTTTCCTGATGAGACTGGACAATACAGCTATAATTTCAATGGTAATAGCCTGGGGTCTCGAGTTGGGGGAATCAATTAAGGTAGTGAAATGGGTAGCAGAATCTCTGTTTGCAGAGGACCTACTTGGAGGTCTTGACTCCATTCTGGAGTGGGCAAAACCTGGCTATGGCTTGAATTATTCTGAGTGTTTTACAGAAGTAGGGGAAGCAAGGGAGTATAGGAGGATACCGTTTATAAGATGGGTTGGGAAAATGGAAGGAAATAACTATAAAATGAGGATTCATGAAGCGTGGGAGACAGTGAAGGAAGAAATACATAAGAATGAACAAACATTGGTTGATGCAAACAATGAACATGTCTTTGTGGTCCCGAAGAAGCCACAAACTGCCAATCTTTGAAGGGCTAGGAGGTTTGAAGATGCAGGAAAAGCTGAATAATCCTATGGTGGCGACTGCGTTTAGTGTAATGTCAATTTTTTTGTGTTTAACTCTTAATTTTGTATGACAATTGTAAATCTGGTGGTAGTGAAGCCCTTTTTGTATAGCCCTAAGGAGTTATAGGTAGCTTGTTTTAAAAGTTATAGCAGGAGATAACAGTAGCTAGTAGGGCTAGTTAGCCTATATCGATGTTTCAGTAGAATATTTTAGTCAATTTTGGGAAAAAGGAGCTCGAACAGAGCAGATGGATATCTTGTAATGGCGGAGGCCTATCTTCTTTAGAATGTTTTAAGTTTAACTATGTAATGACTATATTTTATTAATAAAAAATCATCAATTATCGAGCAAAAAAAAATGTTTGTAATAAGAAATTTATCTAATATAAGAAATATTCATCCCATAGAGCTTTTGAATATATAGGTCAACAACATTAATTACATACAAGATTGCATCCAAAATAATTGATGTGTAACACTAATTGTATTTACCACATGGCAAAACAATGTTCAAGAATAGTTGCAAATTTAAGATAAATAAAAGCTACATTGAAAAGACATAATACACGACTTCACTAACAACGTTATTTATTAATTAAAAATACTACGTTCACAAGAATCATACTATTTTTTATACAAATTGGAAGAGAATAAAAAAAACTTACTTTACAAATATCTATTCAATAAATAGACTTCACCCTCTACAAATAATCTTTAGGTTTGTAACTTAACAAATGATCATAAAACTAATCAATGTTTTTTATCTCCCTAAGTTATAAACATGATGTTTTTTATGAAGTCGTATTAAAATGACATAATTTATAATTTGAACAAAAATAATAACATAATAAAGTAAATATCCTCAATTTTTAGTGCTATGTTCTCTAGGTTATTTTCATTTAAGTTTCAAACTATAGTGATTGTGGCTGCCATGAAGAAGGTTTGGATTTTCAATTTCTAGAATTTGTATACCTAGTGCAATCATCTTATCTCTTGGAATGAAGGTATTCAGGTGACACAACTTATAATTTAGTGGTGACATTCATCACATCAAATCTTCCATGAAAAACTAAAATATCTTTTCGAAAGGCTATCAAAGAAGAGTATATATTGGTTAACTTGAACCGTTGTATTTCCATCAATGGTGTGTGTTTTCAAAAACTCTTTCAAGGTTCTATCCTTCAAATTATTCTATATAGTATGCACATCAAATTTATTTTTTAAAATCAATAGAACGCCATAAGATAAAATTTTTTTGGATAAGTATTATATTATTGATTCAAAAAACATCATTATCCTTTTGGATTTTTATATGGACTAGTTTAAAAACCATTTAAGATCTTGATTTGTTTTGGTAAACCATTGGATGGATTTGTTTTATTCAAGTTTATTAAAGAGAAAATAAATATATTCATATTTTTTTGCTAAATATTGAAGCTCTCTCATTAGTAGTCACCACACATTTTAATCCTTTGTACGTTGTAGTTCAATTTCTACTTCCCTTTTGTTTGCTTCTAAGTTTTCATATGATTTGATAATGTTAGAAATAGGAAATGTCCTATTCTCCCAAGAACACCTGCATGCACATCTGTCACAAGTAGAAGCAAGAAACAGAAGACAGAAGAAGAAAACTATGGCGGCCAAAAGGCCAGAGACATGAAATCCATGTTGAAAGAAAAAAGCTTC
>MU227793.1:478184-488436 GCA_018584345.1 Thuja plicata
ATAATATGACTACTCTAACACCCCCCCTTAAGTGTAACTTAGGGAGAAGCAAAACAGCTAAAGACTAAAAGATGCATGAAAACAAGATGCATGAAAGGAACTATGGGTCCCGGCAACTAGGCCTGATAAGGTACCCAAGTACAAGAAATAAACTAGATGAAGGAAACTAAGCCTCCGATCTAGGGAAAGGAGTCCCAGAGAAAGGAACAAGAAAGAGCAAGAAGCACCTCCGAAGCATGTAGCTGAAAAATCTGTCAGAAGATACTGCTGGAACCCCCACTGAAGTGCATGACCAGGTAGAGAAGACAATGTCTGAAGAGCTAATCAATCAAACCAGGAAGCAATAGAACCAACAGGTGAACCCCCCCATAATGTTGAACAAGGAGAGGTGACAGGAACACTGAAATGCAATGCCAGAAACATCTGCAGAAAGCAGAACCAAGAACACCAACAGTGCAACAGAAGTACAAACACAGGATAAAGGGCGGTGTCACCGACACATAGCATAGGCTAATGTCGTGGAAGGTATGCTCACTTGACAAAGGTGGATGAGCCTAAAATGGAATAACATCATAACCCCCCATGGCACTTTATAACAGAGTGCAAGTACAAAAACCATACAAGGTGTACAAGATCCCAGAAATGCAGAAGTAGGCACTTTATCTCAGTGCGTTTACAAAACAAATATGCAACAGTGGAGAAGCATACAAGCTCAGAAGTCAGAAAGAAGAGTGAGCTAGAAGATCAGAAGAAGAGATCCCAAGACCTGTAGAACCCAAGCAATCCGCTAGAGTGCAAAAAACTGCCAAACTCAGAGGAGAGATAACCTAGAGAAGAATCTGAAAAAATACCCCTGCAATTGAATAGTTCACTGAACCAGCTTTCTGACGATATCTGCTTTGCCAAAAATGGAGTCCGGATGAGCCAGATAGGGCTCCCGGAAGGCAAAAATAAACATCAGACTTCAACAGCAAAAAATGCTGTCAAAATAGCAGACCCAAAATTCCTAATCACCATAGTCGGAAAGAGCTCGGAAAGACCTTTCTGACGATATAACGAAGTCCAAAAAAGGCCTCTGTATGCTCCAGATAGAGCGAAAAAGGTGATAAGGGCTCAAAAAGGCACTAAAACCCTGGTTTTAAGCCCCAGGGGCTAAAAAAAATGGGCCCCCGGGTGCATGGCGCGCGCCGGGGGCTGGGCTGAAGCCCCTGGTCTGGCATATGACCGGGCGCCTAATCAAAAAACCTGCGGGGGCTTAAAACACCCACCGGGCGGCGGGGTAGCCGGGTGGCGGCGGCGGTCGTGGGCGCCGGGGCTGAGCGGGCCGCAGGGGCGGCGAAGCTGAGCGGGTGGCGGAGCGGGCCGCAGGGGCGGCGGGGCTGTGCAGGGTGGTGGGGGGCCGCGGAAGAGGGGGCGGCGGAGCCGCTGCCAGAGGATTCGGAGCGGTGGCGCCTTTCAAAATTGCAAAGCCTGCGCTATGGAAAAACCAAAAAAATCATTAAAAATTGGTTTTTTTAATATTTTTTTTATTTTTTTGCCTCGGTTTCCGTGTCATACGGCACAGGAAACCAAAATTTTTTTTCCTCAGAGTCCAGTAGTCCAAAATGGACAAACTTTATGTCATTTCTGGGGTTTTGGGGTGCTCTGAGCTCAATGGCAATGTTCGTTTGAGCCCAAAGTGACCATAACCAAAACCTACCCCTGAAACACCACAAAAAAGACTAAAAAACCTCTGAAACCCTCTGTGTCTGGTATGCTTCAACAAAAAATGAACAGCCAGCTGCCGGAAATCTCTGATACCATGTTAGAAATAGGAAATGTCCTATTCTCCCAAGAACACCTGCATGCACATCTGTCACAAGTAGAAGCAAGAAACAGAAGACAGAAGAAGAAAACTATGGCGGTCAAAAGGCCAGAGACATGAAATCCATGTTGAAAGAAAAAATCTTCTATATTATCAACAATAGAATACAATACAATCTCCTTCTCCTTAATGAAATGCAAAGCGGTGAGTCCTTATAAAAGGATACCGAAACCCTAAAAGGGAAAACCCTAAAGACTAATAAGCTGCCTAAGTATAACTTAAGCATAGAGTATAATAGACTAATAATTAAATGATTTAATTATTAGCTATAATATGACTACTCTAACAGATAACTTCTTTGATATAGATAAGCCCATCAATCTAACTTATTCTTTCTAATATTTAGCCACTTGTCATGTACGTTTGATATTTTCTAATTTATTTGATGTTCTTTCAAATTGCATCTCTCATTGTCAAGACAATAAGGGCTAATGATATAGTCAGAGGCTAAACATATGTATCCACAAAACAAATCAATACATGAAGTTAACTCTTATTTTCTTTTTTGATTCTTTATACTAACTTGGCAATCAACACTTTAAAGTTTTGAATGTAACCCTCAAGTGTGTTTGGGCTAGGATCTATGTAGGAGATTCTATAATCAACCTATATTATGTCCTTTTCATTCATATTTGTTGTGGGATTTTCTATCTCCACATATTGATCATCAAAGGAAGTGTTCACCATCAACCCAAAAGTAGTACGAGCCTTTCTTATTAAGGTTTCATTTGTAGCATCTTTGCTAACCAAGATAAATTATTTGTATATACTTTTCCTTTTTATCAACTACTTCCTTTAGTCAGGGTGATTGGGAGGGTACTGATTGAGTATTAGATCTTGAGCCATAGGACAGTGTAATGGGAGGTAGGGTAGACTAAGGTGTCAAATATATTGTTACTTGATGGTGATGAAGGAGAAGGAGATAGGGGAGGGTAAGGAAAAAAGGGGGAGATGGTGGAGAAATAGGAAATGATTAAAAATAACCTATAGTTGTTCATTTTTAGGGACCTAAGAGTTTCCATATACATCTATGGTTGATGACCTGTTTACATCTAGTTCTATTTTGGGCTTTGTGCTTCCTCTGCCACATGTGTTCTTTACTTCTACAATAGTGGAGAAATAGGAAATGATTAAAAATAACCTATAGTTTCTCATTTGTAGGGACCTAAGAGTTTCCTTATACATCTCTAGGGTTGATGACCTCTTTACATCTAGTTCTATTTTGGGTTTTGTGCTTCCTCTGCCACATGTATTCTTTACTTCTACAATATTTTTAGGATTTTCTTCATTAAACCCACAATCATTGTAGTTCCAGATGTGTTCGAGTATGTAGATGCAATTAGCAGATGAGACAAAATTAATTTTGTTTTTTCCTCCTTTTAATAATGCCTTGTGTAGGAAACCTAGTAGCAATATATTTTATGATTCATTTTCTTAACCATTTATTTATTTATTATACTAGAAAAAAATTTCCTTCTTGGATCTTAGTTATTTTCTTACTAGCCTAACTAATGATTGTAAGTGGTTGTATTTTTATGGTAAAAGTATACACTAGATCAAACATGTCTAAGCCTTCATCTTCAATATCATTTGTCTTCCATTCTAGATTGAAGGTTTTCTTTGTTCCATTATTAGTCTCATCCAATCTCATTATGTGACTAGAAAATCATCCTTGTGTTAGGAAATTAGTGTCTCAACCTTGCATGTGTGTAAGGTTACTATTTATAGTAAGTATATATTTGAGAACGAATTGGTTTGAAATTTTCCCCAAACTTGTTGATTGATTAGATATTCATTCCAGAAAATATTCTTTGCAATATGATGTCTTGACTTGAAGATATTAAAGTTTTTATTTTTTACAATTTCATTTAAAAGCTTCAAAATCAATTTCAAAGGCCTTATAGGCTCTAGATGGACCTAAAAGTGGTTGTTAACAACATAGTTGGTTTTACCTTGATAGAGCACTTCACAAGCTTTTTGGAATTTCCAACAATTTGTCAATCGAACACTGAGATAAAAATTTATGGTCTCCAAATGTTGAGTCTCTTGAAATGGGAAACATTAAAACATGTTGGACACATAGGTGATTTGTAATAGGGAGGTACACATGTTGGTGTGTTTTTTGACACATCATAGGGCATCTTGGAATTGAAATAAGTTGGAAACTCTTTTTTGGGGTTGTAGCTCATGGTTGTGTAATAACATTTAAAAGTTTCATTTATTGTATCTCCATATATTAGGTGCATGAGATGGAGGTTGAGTGAAAGAATCTTATATTTATTGAGTTACCTTCAGATCATTGGTTTTTGATACTCCTGTGAAAATATTTCTCTACAAGAATATTGTATTCTATTATTAATTTATGAGTAATATATTGGGTGACTTTTGAAATGTGGGGTTTTTATCCCAAAAGGGTCTTCCCCATTTAAATCATCGTATTTGGTGTGCTTTCTATTTATGTTCATTTTCGTTAACTTTTTGTAACAGTTGTAAAGATTTGAAAAGTTTTGCCTAACCCTCCTCTCAAGGTTAGTGTAGTGAGTTGTTGCACTACCTTAGCTTCCTTTCACTTTGTATTCCTCACAATAGTTCAATACCAAATATTTTGAAGATCAACCTCTATCCAATAAGCTAATCAAATGATGAGATACAAGACTTGGATAACTACAACATACAATTTGAAACTCATATGCAAATCTGAAAATTAAGTTGTCTTAATATGGAATACAATGACTAGATTATTCTTTATGATGCTAAAAATCCTACATATCATTCTTAACGAACCTAGATATTGTGTTGACTTATAAAAAATGATTAACATCAACTTAAGATAGCATCAATAAGGTATAAATCAGCAACATCAGATTCACACTAAATATAGGACTTACATGGAGAAATCCTTGGGGGATAAAAAAATCCAAGAAGAGACAATAAACTTTCATTATCAAAAAAAATATGCTTACAATACAATCACTCTCATTCTCCTATTTTCCTCCAACACATAAACACCTATGTACATGTGAACAACCTCCATATTTCTCCCACCTATTCTTTGTTCCAGCGGAGAAATCTACATTCAACTCTTATTTCATAACTCTACACCCAAAAGGTTGAAGTTATAGAATGGAAGGATATTCAAAAAAATCAATAAAGATGCCCAAAGAAGCCTCCGCATTCCTCACGAGAAAAACCCTTGGAATGCCTCCATGAAACTTGAAAATATAGTAGTTTTGGCTACAATACTTTTCCTCCAACTTGAGCACCCATTCTTGCAAGATAAACATTACTTCAAATGCAATAAATGATAAAATATCAAGATACACATGTCACCTCTTCTATTCTACCACTTAGAGAAGCCATTGGTCACTCATTTGTCCACTTTACAAGTCATTGAACATCTTATTATAGATGTCCATAAGTTTTAAACAATATTAAATAATTATGTTTGTAACCTACTTTTACCATTGTTTGTGGAACCCAACGCCCATTATGAATGTATACAAACAATGGAGAGAATTAAATATTAAAAATTATTTTCCCAGTACATCCTAAGTTACTTAGGATACTTTTCAAGGATGTTAGAACCATGTCATAGGATATTCAAGGTAGATGACACCTTAATCCTAATATTCTCCTACTTGTCATCATACATTGTACATACACCAATAGGAATCACAAACAAGACAAAATTCATCCCTTAGTCATCCATGTACCATTTGAATCTTCACCATACTCTCATGATCCAACAATAGACCTACAAAAGAAACCACGACAAACACCATCAACAAAAAAAAACCCTTGCATCCTCCAACATGCCACATATGGAAGAAAAACAAACATCCCAACGTGAAACATATCAACTGTCACTAAAACCTACACCAATCTCTATATGAAAATAGCATCAAATTCAAACGATAATGAATCATTTGAGTAACTACCATACTTATAATAGTAACCACAACAAATTTCAATACATCCAAGCTAACCATACCTCGAACAGAGGTAGACCAACATAGGTAAAATTTCATTCCATCAACATATCAACTCTAAATATACAATCAAATCTTTTTATATCCAACCTCCTATCTCAAAACAACATACCCATGTACAAATGACCACATATAAGGCCAACTAACAAAGGATGCATTAGCACTAAAACATACTTTTATATATAGATAGTCCACATTAGATTCATCCCACTAAGATAAAATGGCATGGGTAGCCAATCCATAACTTGCAGAAGTTGTAGATCCAAATCTAATGAAACATACAAACACATCATCACATCAATAATCATAAAACCAAGATATTATAGAGGATAATCAAAAATATATTCTAAAGCTCACACCACAAGAGTAATGTCAAATATGAAAATAGATCAAAGGATACAAAGTCTATAATCTATATTACTTCACATAGAAGATGTGGATAACTCCTATATTACACAATGTCAATGAAACCTATACTGATCTACAAAAATAAAATAATTGCAATACCCCTCCTACTAGTAATCTCCATAACTTTGCCAAGTTCTTCACACTCAACCATGTGAAACCGAAAACTGACAGCTAGCCCCCAATCCGTTAACAAAATTGGATCATTCATCATTACACTCAGCTACCAGCTGATTAGATCAAATCCTTGCAAATTTGCTCAGCTACCACCCGAGATCATATTTGCCATTAATTTACTCATCTACTTCATGGGAAGAATGTCAGAATTGAAAGAAAACAAGCTCGCAGACATAAGATGCATGGAAACCTCTCGCTTTAACCAGGAGGTAACACGTGGTAGACAGGAATGAATCATCCCTCAAGGAAGATGTTGAATTCTCTCACAGGCCCACGAGAAGACCATGTGGCAGTTACGAAAGAATCAGGACCCACCGGCAAAAGGAAAAGCGGCTAGCGCTTTGATAAAAACATGCAGCGCCTGAGCGGAGGCTTTAGTTAAAAATAAAAGAAGCTTGACCCACAAACGCGTTGTGTCGTGAAGTGAAAAGCGCGCACAAATCAGAGCTTTTGGCGAAGGAAAAGGCTGCAAGCTTTAAAATATATGTCGCATTGACAAGTGGCTTGCACGGATGGCTCCTGAAGCAAAGCTTATTGCAGAGGGAAAATGAAGCCTTAAAAAAATGTTTTAACTTCACAGCATTGTGAATTTTAATTCACTGGGTGTAAGAGCAATCTTGTATCACCCAAAAGTATTTTTTAATTTTCCAATAAGGGCTAATAATGACAAGGTTACTATTTTTAGTAAGTTGTCATTTTTTAACAAAAACTAAAACAAAACCTCTTGAAAGGTTAAATGAAGCCCATGGTGAAGGAATTACCCCAATATCCTATGGAATTTAAGAGATTTTAGATTTCTCACAAATATCTCCAATAAAATGATGGGGGTGATTCCCATAAGGAAAACAAATGCCAATTAATTTTGCCCTCAAAGGTGATGGTCATTCAAATGCAAACATCAACTCATTTAAGTGACAAAACTTTAGTGTTCTAATACAGTTAAATGCAAAAAACTACCCATAAGCATTCAATTCAATGCTTTAAGAACCAAAGATGAAGCAACAAAGACTTTATATTCTCAATGATTAGATCACAACATCTACATATAACTCATTTTCAGTCAAATGTAAGAACAAATTATTTACATACATAGCCTTTTAATTGGCCTTTCACACTACTCTAGATTCTACCTAACCACCTTTCTCCATAAGTTTATTCTACCCTATAACCATCCTTCAACTAATTCATTATTAGCTTCCATAATAGTTTGTATTCAATCTAAATTTGGATTATTTACTAATGGCCAACATCAATCATGTTGCTTTATGGCCAAACTCTATCTTTATAAACAGGTCAGCTCCTCTCCCTTACTCCTAACTAAGACTTCTGGCTGGCCAAACAATCACTCTTTCCCGCAAGTCAACCATAGACAACCCATCACATTTCATAAACAACCCTTACATCTTTTCTTGGTTGCAGATTCTTTCCATAGGCACCTATGTTCTTGGGTCTGACTCTTCCCTTTCTTGATCCTTCTCTCCTCATTACAACTACACACTCTCAAATACTCCCACACAAATATTTCATCATTCCATCTTCATTGATTGACTGTAGAACCCCTACCTATCATCTTCCTTCTACTAATTGCACATCAATTACCCTTCCAAAAATATTTCATATCGTCTAAACCTACCCCCAAAAGCAACTCCAACCCAAAACAGAATGAAATTGAAAAAAGTAAACAAGAAAAATCAGGTTTTATCTAATGATCTTGCATCAGACTCCCAAGGAGACTAAAGAAAGCATTTGCTCCTGGACATGGGAATAACAATCAACAACTATTCCCCTCCATTCTTTTCTTCCTATTTTTCCAACATTGCTTTCGAACACCTAACATTCTTCTCCAACATCCTTGTACAATTGAATTTTCTCTATTCATAGATTTACACTCACTTCATACAATTTCTCTCCAAAATCTGCTTGCCCAATTATCATTACAAACTATTATATGGAAATGAAAGACTTCCAAGTATTCAGTAGTTGTTTGTTCCAACTATGTCTCTTCAGTATCTAACTTCTTCAACAAAAAATCATTTTCAATTTCACCTCTGACATCATAACCTACAATGGCTTTACTAAAATATGCATATGCTACTTCACATTTTGATTCATATTTCTCAACATTCAACCTGTCAAACGATTGCATAATAATGTCATCATGAAATACCAACAAACATACATCTTCTTGTATTACTGCACTAACTTATTTATTAGCAACTGTAATATTCATTTTTATATACACTATCTGATTCGTCTTCACACCTTCAATCTTCTCCATCCACTCTTGTTCTATCACAGAAAATTGTGCTCACAAATCTTCCTCTTCAATTACCTCAGTCTGTGAGGGAATTTCTCTTTCAACACTTTCTTTGCCTTTATCCACCAATTGACGGCCTATCATAATCATGTTCACCTCTCTTTTCTCTTCATTCAATCCTTCAATTACTATTGTCATAAATTTCTTTGTTGTTGCACTATACAAGTGCTCAATCCTCTTGATCATTTCCTCTAAAAACTCTCATTTTTCATTAGGTTCCTGATCAAACACTAGTCCTTTATGCATCACTTTACGCTCAAACATATAGTCATCTTTTGCATCTACATCCTCCAAAGGACATTTATCTACTACTATAAATTTTTCCCTTCTCTTCTACTTAATCTTGGGCCTCTTGCTTCAATTTTTTTGCTTCCCTCTCAAATGCAGTCATCCATTTCTTCTTTCTCCCCTTCTCCAACACAGGAATCATCAAAACCCAATCAATCACAACTCCTCGCTTCCTTTTTATTTCCTTCATCAATAGCTTCAAGTCTTTCCAACTATCTGATGACATGTAACGGATTGAATGTTTGATAATGTTAAGTTGAAGATAATGCAAGACATTAAATCAGTTAATGGTTTGTATTGTCATTGATGTCAACTTGATATCATCTGTACGGTCATGTATGTAATGCCAAAGACTTCAGAGAATCAATGGAACAAAGATTATGCTTTTAGCAATGCATAAAATCCAAGTATTCACTAAGTGACAGATAACACCGACGAAGTGCACACCATCGGTAAAAGCAAAGAACCAAAGTCACAGTGATACCCGACGAGCAGAAGACAATGTTTCCCGACGAAGAAAAACCACAGGATGCCCGACGAGCTGAAAACATAGTTGCCCGACAAGTAAAATCCAATGATTCTCGATGGATGGAGATCTCGAAGTTGAATGGAGTCATACCAATGAAACTAGCAGTTGTCACCGACAACTAACTGCAGAATTGATCGACAAAATAGAGAGTTCAGAAAATGAAAAAATATCTAGCTAGCAAGAGCTAAAGATAGACTTAACTGGTTGTTTTCATTGTTTTATTCGACCAGAGTTAAGTGATTGTTTTAAAGAATATTTGTACAGTTGGAAAGAAGATAACTACGAGATAAATTAGGAGTTAAGATTTAAATCAGATTGGCTGGATTATTTCTTGCACCAAGAATCAAGAATCAAGAAACAGTGAATATCATGTCTATATAAGAGACAAGCTAAATTCATTTCCGTAATCACATGAAGGGGATGAAGGGGATGAATAGAAAGAGGATGCTGAAGAGAAACTGATGAAGGATAACTTTATATAGTCCTGATCAATCAAGCTGAAGGAGAGCTAAAGAATTCTGCAGACACCGACGAACAGTGAAGCACAAAATCACAGAGCAGAAAGTGTGGAGCACAAAGAATTGAATTGATACATTGATCAGAGAGGTAATGTACTTAAATAGATCTGAAAATCTGCAATTCAAGTTGCATTAGAAACATGTCATTGTGTTTCAGTTTAACCA
>MU227793.1:495618-518707 GCA_018584345.1 Thuja plicata
CTAAGTATGGACATAAGATACCTCACGTTCGACATTCAACTTATGCACTTAGAACCTTTGACTTTGATACCAAATAATATGGACACCAAACAAATGCCAACTAAGTCTTCCCTCAAAGGCGACAGGAACTCAAAATGCAAACATCAACTCATTTAAGTGATAGGACTATAGTGTTACAATACGACTAACTACAAAAGACTACCCGTAAACATTTAATTCAATGCTTTAAGAAAAAAACACAAACCAACAAAGACTTACTATTTTGAGTGATTAAATTGAAACATCTGCATATAATTCATTTTCAATCAAATGTAAAAACAAATCATTTACATGCATGGCCTTTGAATTTCCCTTTCACACTACTCTAGATTCTACCTAACCACTTCTCTTCATAAGTTTATTTTGGCCTATATTCTCCATAACACTTTGTATTCAATCTAAATTTGGATTATCTGCTAATGACCAACATTACACACATTCGTTTATGACCAAACTTCGTCTTCACATATAGGTCGCCTCCTCTCATTGCCTCCTCCCCCTTGCTCTTAACTAAGACTTTTGGTTGCCAAATCCAACCTTTGGTCAGCGACAAACCCCAAATTTATCTTCTCATTTTGCAACCCCACTCATACTTTTTATCGCACCTTTCAATTTTGGTTTCCTTGATTCATTTTATTGATGTCTTTTTGTTTCTTGGCAAAGGATATATCTAAACCCATCACATTTCATAAACAACCCTTACATCTTTTCTTAACTCTAAACTCCTCCATTAGGCGCCTCTGTTCTTGAGCCCAACTCTTCCCTTTCTCAAGCCCTCTCTCATCATTGCAACCACACTTTGAAACACTCACACGCAACTATTTCATCCTTCCATCTTCATTAATGGATCACAACACCTCTCTGTCTATCCTCTTCCCTCTAATTGTGCATTAGTTACCCTTCCAACATCGTTTCATATTGTCCAAAACTGCCCCCAAAAGTAGCTCCAAGCCAAAATAGAATGAAATTGAAATAGGTAAACAATAAAAAGCAAGTTTTGTATAATGCTCCTGCGTCATAAATCTTTAAATGCAATTTTGAGGGCCCTAAGATGCCTTATATGGGCTCGAAAGTTGACCTCGCACTTTGTTGTTGTAGGTCTCACCACAAACTTTCCAACAATATACGATGATTAAAGATTCAATAGTCCTTTTGAAAGTTATGACTCCCTGAAATTCAACTACCAGAAATATAATAAAATAATTTTGTGAGTCAGAAATTGGTCAATTAGGGTTTTGGCATCCAAAAATAGGGAATTTTACTTTCGAGAACAATCTAGGGTGACCCATTCTACCCTTGTGTTTGGTTGTCGTGTGCTAGGTGTGGGAGACTCTTTTTCACTCTCTGCTCCTACTAGTGGGTTAAGGAGGATGAGTAATGATTTGGGGGCTCTTGCTCCTAATGATGGTAGGGTCTCTAGTGCAGTTGTGTGTTCTAGGCACACTTCACAGAGACCTGGTATTGTGGTGCCCCCAAAGCCTCTTGCTAATGGACGCAATTTTACCTGTGTTGCAAAGTTTGTTGCTACTAACCCTTCAAAGGAGAAACCTTGACCCATGGCTTGTGCCAAGACATCCCTTGTGGTGGTGTGTCGCCCGGAAGTGGTGGAGAATGTGGAATTTTACCAGCATTGTGAATTGGTTTGTAGATTCATTGGCTTCTAGCCCTCTCTTCCTGATCTGCATTGTTGGGTGTCTAATTCATGGAGACCTTTAGTCTTAGGTAACATCGATTTTTCCCCTATGCTAAGGGGTTTTTTATTGTTGTTTTCACTTCTTCTGACGAATGTGATTTGGTGTTGAGCAAGTTGTGGTTGTGGGGAATTCACTTTATCTCGACCAAACCCTAGACAACCTCCTTTAACCCTCTTATTGAACCGTCAATGTGCGTCCAGTATGGGTTCGTCTCCCCAATCTCCCCCTGCATTTTTGGGAAAACTCTTGCTATAAGGCATTGGCAATTCTATTGGTCATTTTTTAAAGGTGGATGAGAGGCTACAGCTGTGATGGGCCTCTCTACCTTTCATCACGTTCTAGTTTGCATTAACATCTCCACGCCCCTTCTTGGGGAAGTGGTTCTCATGGTAGGGGATAGGCGATGGGCTCAATCGTTGGATTGTAAGGCCTCCCAATTTGGTGTCGGTGATACTTCTCCACTGGTCATTTGGCTACAGATTGTTCTCTTGCGCATCGAAGAGTTACAACCACTTAGTGGAGGGACACAGATGATGATCATTTGACTGTCTATGCATTTGATTCTTCCATTGATGACTCTTCACAAGCTCATGATGACTCCACACAGGGTGATGCTTCTACTAAGCTGGCCTCCTTTGACCCAGTGGATCTGACCCCACTTATTGCTATTGATGTGGTCCCCTCTGTCCGCGTGGACTCTTCTCTAGTTGTTGTTGCTCTTGGTTAGTGGCAACCCTTGGCTATTGAGATACAACATTGTCAACAATATATTCTCATTGTTGATTCTTTCTCGAAGAGGGCTCCACCACCTTCCCTTTGAGGTGGGGACGCTACTAAAAGTATCGTCTGTACGATTGTTCGTGGGCAAAGAAAAAATCACTCTGCAAACTCTCACTCTCCTCCCTAGGTGGCGGGTGAGTTGTCTACCCATTCATGATGGAGATTAGAAGTTGGTGTGCTAGTCTATTGTTAATGGTCTTTCTTGACCTTGTTGGAAATAGTTCTCTTGGACAACCCTTGGGTTGTGGTGGTGTAAGGGTCAGCACCCTTGCCAAGTTGTTTTAATAATAAAAAACAATCTAGGAATGTTATACATTCAAAATAAGGATAGTGAACAGGGTGACAAAAGATAGTTCCAATAGTGCAAATTATAGCTTTGGCTTACAAATTGTTGTATTGAGAAGGCTTATAAGACTAGCATGTTATTTTTCAGAATGTCGTAATTTCATTTTATTGAATAATAGAAGGCAAGTGTTTCGTTTTTTAATTTTATTTTTATTTCTCTATTTTTGTTGCATGTTTGAGTTGATAAAGGAAGTACCCTTCATCAAAATCATATAATTCACCTGATTTATACACACTTACAATTCGAACAATATAATATTTTACTCAACTATTCAATAATTATGAAGTTTACTATATTGGTGATTTACTCGTGCATTATTTTATTATACTTTTATACTCCTGATTTACTCGTGCATTACTTTATTAAGTCAATAGGCTTTGTGTGCTGCTGAAAATTAATTTTTTTGCCGGAAAATTGTCAATTCAACTATTTAGAGCTGAATTTCTGGTTTTTGATTGTGTGGTTCTCTGATCGATTTAATTCAACTATTACCAATTTTAATTTCTACCTTTATGGTCTTTTGGTTTGCATGTGATTTATTCTCAATCTTTCTTTTATACAATCTTAGATTTAGAATTACTTTTGATTTTTTAGATTTGGCATTCGCTTTTAGATTTGGTATCAGCTTTTTAATTTAGATTGGTTTTGTTTTAATTTAGTTTAAGTTTTGTTGTTAATTTAGATTATTAATTTAGGCTAGATTTGGTTATTAATTTAGATTAATTTTTTTCAATTAGATTATTTTTAAAAATATATATATATATATATATATATATATATATATATATATATATATATTTCAATGTGTTTTTAATCCTTTACCTACCTCTGATTTTAATATGAGTTTTCTTCTTTATTTAAGATACTTGCATATATTTAAGCTATTTGATACTCTACTTAGACATATATTTAAACTATTTGATACTCTACTCACACAGAAATATCATATTGTTCTCCTATTGTATTATTTGTCTTAAACGGAGGTTTGTATTATTTGTCTTACACAGAGGTTATTATGATTATTTTGGTCATCTTAATTGTTTTCCCAGGTTTATTATTATCAATTTTGGTCTATTAGTATTTTAAGGAGACCAAATTACAACAATTAATATATGTTTGTCTTTAACATGATCTATATATTGAACATGGTTTGTTGATTAAATAGAATGGTATAGTTCAAATAAAAATATTAAATAATTTTTTTAACAATCTAATTTTCCATTAATAATTAGTGATCATTTCACATTTTTAAAAATCTAAGCGCCTATCAGCGCACTGTTGCATGTACAAAAGCATGTGACTGCTAGTTATACTTGTTTGCTCTGTTATCCCCAAACTACTAACTTAAATCTCTATGCAACTTTTTCAAACAAACTAAAAAAAAATACAAAAATCCTCAGTTACCATTTTACCTGAAAAATCTGTTTCTATTATTTTGGACCCTCAGAACAGTGTCTGTAAATTGAAGAATACTCCATCTAGTTTTGTTATGGCCTCCTCAAAGCTACTTTTCCTCACAATCATGACTCGTCAATAAACAATTTCACTGTCCCCTTAACAAAGTATTTTAAGTATCATTTCCATTAATCAGAATGCCTTCTTTCTTATTTAGACACAGTTTCTTCCCAGACTCTGATTTTGCCCTTGATTAATAATAATAAACATTAATTTTTTTATCATGAACTCCTTGGGACTTCGGTCTGACAGTGACTTATAAGGTTAATACCTACTTTGATCCCTCATGTGTTGGTGACCTGCATGATGACGACTCCTAAACCCTAATTTGTTTTAAGTAACATATTTTTAAAAGTAATTTAGGTGGAGCTCACCACTCATTCGAATAGGCAATCTACATTTGTCTTCTAAATTATCTACTGATTTGTTTGATTTGGATCAGCTCCTTAAAATATGAATATATATCAGATGTGCTGATATTGATTATTGCTTGTTTTGTTTTGCTTGTGTTGCACATCTTACAATGTCAAGATCGAAGATTTTTTCAAGAATGCAGATAAAATTTCATAGATCCTCTAGTTTCCAAAATTATAAAGATGTTATAACAAACCAAAATCAACCTCCCTTTCACATAATTGTTGCCAAAAATGGGTGAACAATTTTAATTTAGATTATGACTTAATTAGGCCCACTTAATATATAAAAATGAATATAGTGCTGCCAATCTAACTGCAATGACTGTCCTACAAATAGAGATTCAGTATTCCCAATTGCCTGAAGAAAGAGAATGCACGCAGCATTATTCCTGCATTTAACCTTCCAAACTAAGCCACTCTGATAACATAAAGCATATTGACACAAACAAAGTAGTTCTTTTTTACTGAAACAAGGCAATATGGATACAAATAAAAGAGCAGCAAGTACACTGCCAAAGAAAGAAGAATATCAACCAGTATCAAATGTGGAGGATTTTCTACATCAATGTTACAGATCACACTCCGTGATCCATCATCAGAATGAGAGAGCTGTGGGAGAAAAATCTCTGATTGTACAAGATATTGAGATTTTAGGTTTCAGCTTTGCCTCTGACATTTAGGGTTCCAGAAAATGAGAGTTTAAGTTCCAGCATTGCCTCTAAATCAACTGTTTCTTGTCTTTTTACCTAGCAGGATTTTGAAACATGCTACTTACAAGTTATAAGCCATCTTCAGAGTAGCTAAAAACAAAGAAAGTGGTTGAGACAATTAGATTACTGCAATGCTTAGTATTTTTTGTTTCTGGATTCAATTGTGTAGGATTTTCTGCATCAATGTTACAGATCACACTCCATGATTTCATCATCAGGATGAGAGAGCTGTACAAAAAAATGTCTGATCAGACAAGAAATTGAGATTTAGGTTACAGCATTGCCTATGAAGTATTTATTCTTTGCCTCTGAGACTTTAGGTTCCAATAATTGAGATTTTAATTTCAAGCATTGCCTCTAAATAACCTGCTTGTGTTTTTCTCTAGCAGGATTTTGAATATGCTACTTACAAGCCATCTTCAGAGTAGTTAAAACAAACAAGTAAACCTGGTCATTACGACCTACATCCAAATTAAAATATCCTTGATTTACAGATACAACTAATTAAACATTTCTCTAACATTTTAACATGTAAAGGTACAAGCACATTTGAAATTTTTCACTCCTACAATACTATATAATTGATCAGAGTATTCTAGTAAACGACTCTAAACAAGATATTTAATATACATAAGAAATCCATTGATAGCCACGAGTCTGCAAATCAGAACTGCTTTACATTTTCTTTCATTGTAAATTTGCAGAGCAAGATCACCCTCGCTTTTATAGACATTCGAGGTTTGGTTGTTACAAGTTCCTGCCTACATAAAAGAATTCCTCTGGACAAAAATATGCATATACAACATCCTTGCAAGACCAACATACAAACCAACTACATCCCTTCCTTTACATCAAGTGTGACAAACCATCTTCCATGTAGTATGACAATATCAAAATCATTGACAGAGAGGCAAACCCACTGAGAAAATATAAAGCCTGTTAAGGGAACTCAACATACAAAATGCTAGTCAAATATGATTTCCCCAAAAACCACCACATACAGCAAAAAAATTACCTTAACTCATTGGGTTAGGCTTTGTAGGAACCAAGCGATATGTCATTGACTCAAGTGAAATTCTGGGCTCCCAGGCATTTGGTATCAAGGAGGCCCCAGTAATTTCCAAACTGGCCAAAACTGGGACCCTCTGTCAAAGAGGCAAAACTATCAGAGCAGGCCTTAGACACAACTAGTTCATCAATCACCATGTCTTGTGTTTTTAGTAGTTAACCTTACCCCAAAATAGGTCCAGAAGAAGAGATTAACTCAAAAAGAGTTACTTCCTGCTGCTTCTAGATGAATTAACTTGAGAATAGCCAATAGCCCTTCAGTGCAAGTGCTATGTTTGCCACTACCTCTGCTTCTTACATGAATAAACTTCAGAATACCCAATAGCACTTCAGCTATGTTTCCCACTGCCTCTGTCTCTACATGAATAAACTTGAGGATAGCCAATAGCACTTCAGCTATGTTTACCCCTGCATCTGCCTCTACAGGAATAAAGTTAAGAATGGCCGATCATGAATGCTATACAGAACAATACAGCGAAGTTGTCAATCAAAATCAATTGAATTGGAGGCGGAGGAGAGACATCCAAGTTGGTTTCCTTCCATTGGTTTCACCCGGCTTGAGAATTCATCTGACACGCATCTCCCTTAATAAAATCAGCATTAAGAAACTTTGCCACAAATGCCCATAATCTGTACACATCTTCAAAATTAGAGAGAAAACCAAGAGAAGCAGTTACAACTTCAACACGAACGAATACATTCTTGCTGTCATACCGCCCATTCACTATAGGCTTGCAAAGAGAATCATTACTAGAATATGACGCATCCTTCAAATCTGTGTGATTCTCTGAAAACCTAAGATGACTGAGAAAACCCAAACCAAGAGAAATATCATTTTTCTCTGCAAGCTTCTGTACAAGTTCTGGGTTGATCAATGTACCACTGACATCATACAAATTAAAAGCAAGAGCTGCACCTCGTTCATATTTGATCTTGGGTCCATAAATATGCACAAGAGGGATCCTACCATTGTCTACTGGAAATCTAAGCTGTAATAGGGAAGTTACAAGCCAATTAATTAGGTACCTAAGTCTCGAGGTAGTTTTATTGAGGCCCATCATGTCTACATGGTCAAGATGCTTACAAGAGATTTCAGGCTCCCTTCTAGCCCATTCCTGATGTTGTGTTATTTCTGCATCACTTGTAACATCCTCCTCTTTAAAAAGTGTGCTTCCAGATTCTTCCCCACTAGGTAAAAAATTAGCATTCCCTTCTCTATCTACTTCACTGCTAAATGAAACTTTTCTAGCCATACTACTTATTCGACCATTTTCACCCAGACACAAATGCCTACCAGAAAACCTATCTGCCTCTCTCCTGCCTAGAAGCCTAAACTCCCCTTCAGTTTCACGCCTTATGGCACTTTCCTTGGCCTTGCAATCTACCAAGCTTCCATTCTCAGATGGGTTTAGTTTGCTTGAGCCTGTCATGCTGTGAGCAGTTGAACTCCTCTGTTCTGCCCAATAATTCTCCAGGTAAGTATCCTTACTTGAACGATATGTAATACCATTTCCATTCATTTCTGAAACCTGAAATGGCTTGCGTCCTGTTTGGGGATTCTCAGGTGTCCTAACCAAAGAACGACCGTTTTCTGTCCCTTTTTCAAGACCTGCTGAAGGAGAGCAAGTCTGTACTTTGGTAGAATCTAGCTGGGAAACTGATAATACTGCTGCATCGAAGGAAATGACTTGATCCTTTTCTAAGACAGAATGATTTTGATCATCCTCATAGATGGTATGCTCTGGTGTCCTAATTGTGTTCAGGTGCTTTTTACTAGAAAACCAATAAGGAAGCCGGGGTGAACCGAGCTTACCTGAACTTTCCAGTGACAGAGGACTCTGACCCAAATCAATGCAATACAGATTGTCCGTCTCGTCTTCACTGAAGATAGGACTCTTCATAAGTTCTCCAACCGAAACGCTTTCAACCTCTTCAAAGATGGTACTTGCTCCATCTCTATCTGAACTATTCTCCTGATCCATCTCAGACTCGAACACTTCTCTGACCTGAGAGAGAGAGTATGCACCTGAAAAGGCCGGCAATTGAGATCCCCTAAGTTTCCCCACGACCTCAGGCACAAATTCATCATCCTCTTCTTGGTCTTCCTTATCCTTTACACTGCTCCCCTCTTCCATTATGGCTCCATCCATTGTTCCATCGTCACTGAGATACTGAGGGAAAACTGGAATAATCCTTACCATCCCAGGTCCTGCAGCACCTTCCTTATGTTGAAGCTTACTCATCACAGATTTTTTAATAAAAAGACAGCCAAATCCAGTTGGGTCTGTACCAAATACCTTGTAAAAGGAGGTGATAATAAAATCTGGCCTGAAAAGAGAGAGACCAAGAGAATCCATATCCTTAGGACCCAAAGCCCCCGCATCAAGCAAAACGTGCCAGTCATTCTGTTGTGCCAATGACATCCATTGATAGGAATATTTGGCTCCTGTTACTCTGGATTGCACAGGAAATACAAATAGCCCAACAGCTGAATCCTTCTTCTTTTTCTTCTTATGCAGTAACTGCTTTCTGAGCTCATTGGAACAGAGCCTGAGAGTGGGCCATCTGAACCATGCACTAGCAGTTTTGGCACCCTTTTTCCTCGCAGTCTGGGCCATCCAATTCACAGATTCACTTTCATAATCATACATAGTCAACAATCTTCGATTCTGCTGAAAAGGGTAAGACTCTGCAAGCAACCTGAAGGCAGAACCTCTGCTGACAGTGAAAACCATACCGTATTCAGCCTCCGGAATATTCAGATACTCCATAATTCTATGTTTTATATCATGCTCCGCTGTTCCCCTTTCTGCACCTCCATACAAGGCATGGTTGCTCAAATTCACAGATATCTCGGAGAGGTTAAATGTGGAAGATTCCCAATACTGCAATTGCTGTGAATATGAAAACAACCCAAATCCACAGTAGTCCAAGCATACCTTCTTGTACTCGTTATTGTAGTCCTCAAGGTGTCCATATTCATCAATCCTAAGCTCATCCACCTTCCATGAATTACTATATTTCGGGTACATGGCTTTAAACTTATCGTATGCCTCATCTAGCTCAGGTATAGAAGCTTCGTCACTAAAGATCTTTTCTGCAGCTTTTGCTGTAGCTCTCAGAAACTCTCTCTGTGCATTGAGCCTAGCTAACGATCTGGATCTTTGGAAAATTCCATCTTCAGGCCCCTGCTCATAATCATCATCTTCCTGTGATTTTACCAGAGACCCATCCTCAGATGCCTCTTCAAGAGCCTCCCTGAGCCTGTTCTCATGAAGCTGCCTCAGAAGAGATGGCACTCTGGAAGGCTCTACAACACCGCCATTTCTTCTGTTCTTCTTATCCATTATCAGTGCCGCGCACATGGACGATATGGGCTTCCATACTGAAATATGCATGAATGAAATACAAAAGATGTCCCTCGCCAGATTCACCACACCCAAAAATTCATCGCCTAGCACAAAGGAAAATTTACCATTCCACAAAACCTAATAAACCAGACAGCAAACAGCATCGACAGCAATAGTATTAATTACTGAACAGTCCTCAAATTTGTAACAAACGAGCTACGCAAATCAAATCTCATTCAATGCCCAACAACAATCTCTGAGTAAAACAAAACACAATCACTCACTCCACAATCCCAGGCTCGAAACAGCAAAGAACAATAACAGATAACGGCATCAATTACTGAGCAGAACTAATTTTTTTTATCAAACAGCCCAAATCGAACATCAAAATCATTCAATGCCCAACTAGAATCTCTGATTAAGACAAAAAACAGTCCCCTACTCCCCAGAACCTAAAACTCAAAACAGGCCTAGAACAGTAACAGGTAAACAGTATCAATTCTGAACCAAATTTTAATTTTTTTTTGTACAGAAGAATTGCAAAGCCCAAGATGAGTAAGTGGGTGCCCTTGCTTTTACCTCAAATGTATGCCCAAATGTATACCCAATTCATATCATGTTTCCAACTTTCGGTTCAAGTCATGTCAATCTGTCATGTCTGCAACAAGCATTTAATCCTGAATTCAGTCGCTGCACTCCATGCAAATGCTTGGCCTACCCATCTTCCGATATTATAGAGGTGAATTCAATTCATTCCATACTCCAATGCGGTGCATTCAATGCTCATTGCCTCACTCCACACACACTATCCTGTAGCTATAGATTGTTTTTAGTAATCCCAATCAATGTGTAAACAACACACAAAACTTTTCACCATACCTTTGGTAATTATATCTTTTTTCTTTTGATGCCATTGACTTTTAACTAGATACTCTTTTTTTATTGAGATTGTGCACCATTTTTTAAACCTGAAAGGTGCAGATTGAATCAGAGAGCTTGGAGAGCATCTACACCGTCCCGTACAGGATTTCTGACAGAAAATTTGCCCAACTCTAGGCAATTCTATTATATACTGCTAACAAAGTCAAAATTCTGCCATGACTCATATTCAATCTTCTTCTTACTATTATTTTAGTTGTTCATGCAATCAGTTGACCCTTTAATTGTTAGATTACAATATGGGTTTGTCCACTCCATATATCTCTATTTATGCGTGCAGTTGACCCATAAATTTTCCTTCTTTTTTAAATAAGATGATGTTTTTGTCCATTGCATATATCTCTTCTATGGGTAACTATAATAACACCATTTAGTGTTTCTCTTTTCAAGAGTGATGCAAGGATAGCAACCCTCATTTGCTTGGTAGGCTCCTCAAAAATATAATGTTTGTTTTCATTTAAATTCGAGACTTGTATATAGTTTTCTATGGTTTTAGTCGTAAGTCATCAATAGATCACAAGTAAAGTCATCTTGGTTTTTTTTTAGCTTTGTACATTAGACTTCAAAAAATTAAGTCAAGTCATCTTGGTTTTTTTATTTTTTTTTAATTTTTATTAAAGATTTGTACATTAGACTTCAAAAAAAATGAAGTGTAGTTCACAAGTGTGTTTAAAAAAATGTGTTGGGATTAGTTATCTCTTTTTTAATATATTTATCTGCATTTAAAATTAATGAGTTTTATACATTAGACTTCAAAAAAAAATAAAGTATAATTAAAAAGTATGTTTAAAAAAAATGTGTTTGGGATTAGTTCTATTATTCATCTTCAAGATTTAGTCATCCCATTTTTAATATGATTGTGTGCATTTTAAAATTAATAAATTATAAAAAGATGTTAAAAGTAAAAACACGTGTCATTATTTATTTATTTTAAGATGATTTGGGAACATTGTTTGATTTAATTTTATTAATATTTAAATAACTTGTATACCTCCGTCCAATGTGGGCACCATAGGAAAAACATAGAGGAAAGAAAAACTTTGATGTTGCAGAGGGACGGGGCCCTCACCTAACCTACTAACTTGATGCTTTATTATGCATTACAATCATGCTCTCCTTTGTGCAAGATACAATTTACAATTAAGTACATACATTACACAAAGCTTGCCATAACAACCTTTAATTTCACTTCCTAATTACATTCTTTTATGGCATACCTACATATATAGCGCAGCCAAACCTTCTAACAACTAAAATAGAGATAGTGATTAGTGTCACAAAATCCTCCATCGCCCAAATTAATGTCTTTTCATTTCATAGTAAAATCTATCAAACACATGCCAATAAGAATAACAAGTGGTCTCATAATCCCATTTCTTTTATAAGTAATGCTTCTGAAAATATCCCATAGTACCATTTCAGACTCAAATAATGTTTCCATTATTACTTGATAGTGGTGTGTGAGAGTTACATTTGTCAATAATATTAGAATGCAAGATTGGTGAATTATCACAAGCTCAAAAATCACCTCCATGCAAATAATGTGTCACATACAAGAGAAAATCTTCAAAGGGAAAGTGCATAAACAACTGGAATGAAGGAAATTCAAACTAAAGATTCCTAAATTTAGCTTAAGTTAAAAAAAGAAAAAATGTGACTTAATTAATTAATCAATGTGACTAAATTAATTAAGTTAAATAATATTTTTACTCTAACATATAATGAGAATTATCATAGTCCGTTATGTTTATTTAAGGAGTTACATCATATTTGAGAGGTTAGTTTCTTGTAGTGAGTCATGAGAATTTTTATTCTAGTATTTGGGCTCGTTTTAAGTAAGTGTGTGTGTGTGTGTGTGTGTGTGTGTGTGTGTGTGTGTGTGTGTATACTAAAAGCAGCAAAATTAGCGATCTAACCCATTCACAAAATAGCCTAAAGGCACTGAAAGAAGACTAGCAAACCATTAAGACCACTTTAACAATGAATAGAAAGTTTTGATAAATGTTTAATATGAAAAATAATACCAAATAAAAAGATTCAAGAGCATAACATAGAACATACACGAAACAACCAAAAAACACCAAAAGTCAACAATAGGGGGCTAACCAAAGAGATAGCCCAAGTCATTGGTGATGAATTCAAATTTATTCTTATGATTGCTTTCCTTATCACCATCTTTGCCTAATTCCTTATTTAGTAGCAAACATAGGGAAGTAGCCAACCTATGTATGACCTTAGAATTGAATTTAGAAACTCTCACCAACTTATTTTCCAAGTCTTGCACCTTAGCTCTAAGCACCAAGAGTTCAGCAATAGTAGCATCACACTTGGAATATGTATGCAAATTGGTGTCTTTTGACTGGCTATTGGTGGTATTAATCGAGCTCTCTTTCTCCTCTTGGCGTCTATCCTATGAGGGGGAGTCAGGCACCAATGGATGGAGAATAGAAGGGGGGATTTTGAAGAGAAACCTTGAAGAGATGTGACCAATGGAAAATTTACCGAATAACTACCATGAGAAACAATAAATGGGTAATGAAATCCCAAACCAAAAACAACCATGACAAAAGATTCGATCTAGAAAGCTTGAAAAGCATCGACAGTGCCCCATATAAGATTTGTTTTAGAAATTTTGCCCAACTCTAGGCAATTCTATTATATACTACTAAGAAAGTTAAAATCTTGCCATTACTACTCATATTCAATCTTCTTCTTATTGTTTTAGTTATTCATGCATTCAATTGACTCTTTAGTTGTTAGATGTCAATATGAGCCTAAGGGTTTGTCCACTCCATCTATCTATATTTATGCGTACAATTGACACTTAAATTTTCTATTATTTTTTAGTAAGATGAGTTTTTTGCATTGCATATGTCTCTGTGAATAACTATAATACCACTATTTAGTATTTCTCTTTTCAAGAGTAATGCAGGGATAGCAACCCCCAATTTCTTGGTAGGTCAGAATCAACATCGACCTTGACCTAGGTTAGAATCAAGGTCGACCTTGACCTAGGTCTAGGTCAAGGTCAATTTTGACCTTTGTCGGGTGTCGGTCCCCGCTCTCAGATCGAGAGCTTATCGGGGTTCTAAACTTAAAAATAGGTCCCCGGGTTCGAGTGCGGGAGTGTTTTCTCCGATATTCGAATTAATACATCCCCTCCTTGGTTGGTATTGTAATTGGACCATAATTCAAGGTGAAATTTGAATTTGGGTCCCTTGCATTGCCCTAGGAGGTCTATATTGAGATCTCTATATAAACACTCTCTTTTGGCCTTCATTCTTCATGAAACCAAATCGTGAGATGACATAACGAAATTATGATTATGACATCATGATGATGCAAGAATGCAAGAGGATGATATAGAAGGACAAGCTATGATGATGACTTAATACATACAAGCATTTTTGTGGACAAGCTATTGTGGATCTTCATTGGAGAAAGAAAGAGTTCTTCCTTCCTTCCTTCTTCTTGGATCTACCATTTTCAACATTCAAGCATTCAAAAGACACTGTCATGGGGTAGCAACTACGGATTGTGAGTTTGGTAGGAATACTTTATCCTTGGGGGCTTGGTATTCTTTCTTTATCATATTCAAATCTATGCATTGCTCTCTCATTTTCAATTCATGCTATGGTTTCAATCTAGAGGATTAGATCTTGGAATTATACATTCAAAGCTCTTTCTAAGAGTAACACACACATACATTCTATTACATTCGGCTATTCGTGGAAGTGGAGACCACCAAAATGGGGGTTTGACTAAGGCAAAATCCTATATAGCCACCCCAAAACCCCCTTTTTCATATATTTTGCAGGTGTTATTTCGGGAGTTGTAGGTCAGAATCAAAATTTGGTTCTGGGTCAGAATCAACATTTAAATTATGGGTCAAAGGTGACATTCATTTTTGGGTCAGAATCAAAACTGAGCCAGATCCTATAAAGATTTCTGGGTTTTCTTCGTCTCTGCGTTTCTATTGCAGATCGGGTTGTATATTTTACAGAAACTCAACACAAGCATCAAAAAAGGGGTATTTCCAAATCTGCTATGATGTGAGGTATGTATTTACTCCTTTATTCCTTGCAAACATTTCCAGCTTTACATTTCCTATCATAACAATTAAATGTAAATGGTTGAATATGGCATAGGGTCTCTTTTATATGCAAAACCATATTTAAAAGACCATCCAATTTACCCCTTTACACCTTTTTGCTTAAATAGAAGTAGTGTGATCACCTTATCCATTGGATTGGGTGATCTCGGATTCATTGGATCCACTACTGCTCGCTTCTTCTTTCTTTCTCCATGTTAGATTCATCTGGCTCCTTATCTGCTCAATAGTAGGTTTCGGGGCTCTGGTCTTGCAATCTCTCTTGGTATGAGCGATCTTGTGACAACTATAGCAGACCATACTTCCATTCATCCAACTCTTGGATTTACCTCTAAAGTGTGTACTTATACAATTCTCTGCAACATGACCATATTCACCACAATAATGACAATTGTGCCTTGTATTATAATCCCAATTAAATGTGTTACCTTTCCTCGGTGCATTGCCTTGTTTCTTGGATGTCGATTTGGATTTTGCATTGGATCTACAATATTGGGTTCTATGACCAAAATTTTGGCAATTGTAACAATGTCCTTGGAATCTAGGTGAAGTAGGTGTATTTCTAGTCTTTGACCTACATTCATGTGCCTGATGTCCACGCTTCTTACAGTTAAAGCAATATCCATTAAACTTAGGTTTATGATTTGAATTACTATACTTGCTTCGACATATGTTTTCTGTGTGACCTAGTTTCCCACAGTGATAACATGTAGGCTTGTTGTTCTTCGGCTTTGCATTTCTCAATTCTCCACTCTTTGATGATTCTCCTTCTTCAGTGGAAGACTGGTGCTCGGTATGTCCAAGTCTAGATCTGTCACTATTCCTCCATGGTGATCTCATTTATTCCTTAAAGTATCTCAAGGCTTCGTTTGGTTTTTTTATCCTCTCAATGTGTTTTCTTTCACATCTCAACTCATTTTTCAGTCGATTGTTCTTAGATCTCATATATGTGATTTCAATTTCCTTTTTGTTTATCTCTTGATTTGAAAATAACAGTTGGTTGACCATGTCCAACTGATTATTTTTGAGCTTTTGCACATCACTATTCCTTTCATCAAGTTTGGTTTCCATCTGTCTCTTGTCTTCTTCTACCATTGTCTTGTCTTCCTCAACTTTATTCTTCTGATCAATCACCTCACATAGTGTTATTGATTGAGCTTCTTATTCTATCTTTAGACTTTAGACTTTTTCTTTTAGTGTTTTGTTCTTCTCCAATAGATTTGCAATTGTTGCATTACTTTCTTTTGAATCTGCATTGTCAAATAGACCTTTAGTGTCTTCTTCTTTATATGAAGTATCATTCTACTGAGTTGCCAATTCTTTCCTAGCTTTTAAGGATTTCCTCAATTCTTCTCTTGCTGTCTCAAGCTACTGCAATGTTAGTTGCATGTCAATCTTCTAATTCTCAATGACCTTTCCCAACCTATAAACCTCCATTTCCAAGATCTTAACTCTCAAGTGGTTAGACTTCTTCTAAGATAACAATGCTCTGATACCAATTGTTGGAAGTCCAATATGGGAAAGCAGTAACTGAGAGAGGGGGGGTGAATCAAATCGATAAAAATTATACCAATTCTAAACAAACTGATTCAACCATGTATTCATAAACATAAACTGAAATGTTGTAAAGATTTAACATCTAATCATGAACACATAACACAAAAATTTTGGTAACCCAGAAACCCTTGAAGGTAAAACTGGGGTGGGGATGACACCCACAAATCTTCACTACTGCGGTAATAAAGTGTGCCTGTTAGGGGTACAAATTTTTGACCCCTTCTGATGATCTATCCTGTGAGGGGTCTGCGTTGTTAAGAGCTTACAGACTTATACAATCTACCATGTTAAAGGATTTAAAACTTACAAAAAAGTAAGCATCCGGTTAAGAGATTTACAAAGGCCTGTTAGGACCACTCTGTTAAGAGATGTATAAATATAAAAATGTAAGATGTAAAAAGGGGGGGTTGAATCATATAAGAAATGTAAGACAAGAAATGTGTAATGTGTGGGGAAGATAAGATGTTCCTTTTAACCTCAAATACACAAAAGGATCCAAATTGATTAACCCCAAAGGAACGATCAATGCATAAATGAATCAATCGATTGGAAATGAGAATAAAGAGGAAGACCTTAGATTTTGTTTTATAGAAAAGAACGTGTGAAATATATTTAGGAAGATTAAAAACTTTAATTGAAATGAACTACAGAAAAGTACTAACTTCAAAATGCTACAGATTTGAAGAATGCTATTTTCGGGTGCCTGTACTGAGTTTCTGGAAAATATGCAACCGGATCTGGAATAAAAACACAGAGACAGACAAAACCCATAAATCTTTTTCCGATCTGGCTCAGTTTTGATTTTGACCCAAAAGTCAATGTCACCTTTGACCCAAAATTTCTCATTTTGACCCAGAATTTTTTATTCTGACCCTGAACTAAATGTCGATTCTGACCCAGAAATGAATGTCGATTCTAACCTAGAATTTTTTATTCTGACCTGCACAGTCTGACAGAAATTTTGTTCCAGATCTTGATAGTTTGTCGAAAAGGGCATCCGAATCTGCACTCCAACTCATTGTTTCGAACCTGTCCCTGCAAGAAAAATAGTTTGTTTGTTGGGGGGGAGGGTTTGCCTTAGTCAAACCCCGATTTAGGAATTGATCTTGAAATCAATAATTGAAATAAAGAATGCTAGCAAGTAGTAGAAGTAGATCTAATAATGAAGCTATGACATTCAATAGATATGCAATTATATTTTTAAATGTAGGCAAGTATGTAAATATAAAATCTTGAAATCAATATTAGAAACCATAAACCTCCATGATTGTATGCTTGGAATCCACCTTGAAGAGAGAATGAATGAATCTTGAGGATGCACAAAGGATCTTGAAGGAAGATCACACCACCATGATGGATAGATCTAGGGCTTGAATGATGAATCTTGAATGCTTGAACCAAATCCCTTCAAAGGCTTGAATGCTTGAATCATTGATCTTCAATTGAGAACTTGAATTCTTGAGAGGACATGTAAAATTATTGCTTGGTTGATATTTGTTCACTTGTGATTATGCTTGATATGACTTAGAGAAAATGAGAGGAGAAAAATTCCTTATATATGAATCTAGGGCACAATCTTCTAGAGAGGCCTATATAGGGGAATCAAATTCCAATTAGACCTATATCCCTAGAAGAGGACCTATATTAAATATAATTTAAGAGTCATCACTTTGGAACCCAAAACAGCTGACCCAGAAGTGGGAAATGAACTTTTAATGAACCCCGACAGCCGACAAACTTTCAAATTGGAAAGGGGGACCTGGGTCTAAATTGAGGTCGACCTTGACCCATGGGGTCAGAACCCTTGGAAAATGTGCCATATGGGATAGATGGTCTCCGGAGAGGCCCAATCAGGGTCCTAAATAGGCACAGAAGTAGGAGAGGGTACAGAAATGAGGGGACAATATGATGATGGTCAAAAACACCCCCTAAGGAGGGCTAAATGCTCTTAACATGGAAGTGCTTCCATTTTAAAATGATACAAGAGATTTACCCTAATTCACTTGTTAGAATGTATCAGTACCTGATCCTTCAGTTTGCACTACAAATGTCGATAACGGATCTCCTCTTTCCTACTCTTAACTGATCTCTCAATCTGATTTATCTCTGTTTTGCTCTTCACTACTCTGCTCGGTCACTTGTCTTGTCAATGCTTCAGATATGAAGAATATGCATATATTCCTGATCTCTTCTCTTCACATCTGCATATATTCGCATACACAGATTAGGGTTTGAAGCATCCCATATATAGATCATCCAAATCAAGATCAACGATCTAGATTCATCACCTTTTTCCACTTAGGTATTCCTATATTTTATTGGTAGCATGGCTTGCATAGGGATCCATGATCTAAAAAATAACGCGTAATAAATGCATTAAATCTCAGTGCATGATCATTAAATGCTTCATAGAATTTGGCCAAAATAGTTTACCTTGGTGTTTGTGTCATTCCAAACACATATACAAAATCTATCTTACTCGGCACAGGCAAACACTGGTGCTCGATCAATATTGTCTCGCTCGACACAATCATATGTTGTCGCTCAACACTAACTCTTCTATGCAACTTGGAAATCATTCTGCTCGGTATCTATTGAGTACTCGGTGACCTATGACTTGCTTAGTAATAACTATTGCTCAGTCTTGGCCTTAGTGGGATGGCTTGGTCGCAGTGATGACCGACCAACCTGCCTTGATTATGACTAAGTGTGTGACACTAATAGATAACAAAACTTAGAGATCAAAAATTACAAGGAAGATATTTGGATCTCAAAATTTGGTATTTTTTCTTGGGCGTGCTAGCACGAGGTGCTAGTTTTGTGACATGATTTATGCTTCAAAGAGCCCAAAAGTAGGGAATTTAACCAAGTTTTCATAAAATGGCTTGAATTGGTAACATTCAAACATAGTTAGACACACACACACACTAAAATGAGTGATAAAACTAGCGTGAAATTGTGCATGACAATAATTTATAATGGTACAAAAGGGAGATCTATAAATTTGGTTAATTTAAAATATTACTAATCATATAAAAATAATGTTGAATGTATAGGAATTTCAACATTAGATTGGGGTGGAGATTTTTACAACAAGAGCTCTAAAAGAAGGTGTTCATTTATTCACTTTAGTATGACCTTAGGTATGCGTGAAGAGGTCAAGGCATAATATTAATTTTAAGATTAAAATAGTGTTGAATTATGACTCTTAGAGTCTAATTTATTTTCCCTTGTTATTGGTTTTTTTTCTCAATATATCTTCACTTACTTCACCACATGACAAATGGATGAATTTGATATATATGTCTCTAAAAAGTTATGTAGAAAATCATAAAAAAAATATTTAACTTATGTTTACAAAATACACTTTTTTCTCATGTTTTTTTTTTTTTTTTCTACTTTTCTTTTTTAATTATCTCTATTATATTAACAATCAACACTTAAAATTTTGTGGATTTCACTTGTATGTGTGGTTAGTCCAAGTTGAACTTGAGAGATATCATAGTCTACATCTATCATATCTTCTTCATTATATCTAGGATGGGGTCTATGGTTTCTATAAACTATGCCTTAGAAGAAGGGTCAACCACTAGTATTGAGATAGTGTGGGTATTTTTGGTCTAAGGAGATAATATTGAGGGTATGCTTCATTTTATTTAAAACTATCTCTTTTTACCATGGTGAGGGTGAGTTTATAAATCATATCTTACGACTAGAGGAGGAATAGAGAATAATAGCTCGGATCCTAAATATGATTTCCCCTAATATTTATAATATTTGGTAGGGGCCTGAGTAGAGACACTCAAACTTGGTATGAATTCCCTTCTTTTCTTTAGATTTATCCCACAAGAGGAGAATATAAAAAATTATAAAGTCCTTAGCCTTGGATCTTTTGTCAAACCATCCTTTGACAATAGCTTGATGTTTTGATATATGTTCTAAGGCTTCTACTCTTTTATCATCTAAGCTCAATAAATTGATTAGCATAACCTATATTTTATCATCTTTTTCTATATAGTTCTCCATTAGTTTAAGAACTGAGATTCTAAGGTTCTTTATAAATATAGATTCTAAGTCATATACTAGTTTGTAAGGAGATTTTCCTAAGGCATTCTTCACTCTAAATCGTATCAGTCCAAAGATAAAACTACAACTGCGAGTGTCAATCTTTGGGGTTACTCTCTAACAACCTTTTGATAACATTTATTAGGCTCTTTTTGGTAGACTCCACCACAAAAATTCTATGGGGATATTAGTCATATGATAAATTCAAGATTACCTTGTGTTCATAAGTACATTGCATTAATAGAGAAGAAGAGAAAGATTGATTGTTATCACATACTAATGCAAATGACATTCTAAACCTGCTTATGGTTCACTCTTCACAAAAATTGATGACACATGAATCAATCAAGAGAATAATTTTAAACTCCTCAAACAAGAATCAATCAAGAGAGGCATGTAAATAACTATCATAAAATGTAAACAAAATAGAGTAATTAGTTGTAACATCATATTAATTAATATCTCTGGATGTATCAAATGAATATAGGGTGATATCATATATCACAATGAAATAGAAAATAAATGTCATAAGGAGGGTTCAAAAAGTATCTATAAAGAAAGATTCAATGAAGCATAATTGAGGGTTGACAAGTTTAGATTATATAGATAAAAACATTTAACCCAAATCATAAACAAGATAAACCAATAAATTAAAACGGAGGGTGGATCCCAAAACTAATTTTAAATATAAAATAATAGTACATCAATTAGATATAAAAACTAGAGATATAAAGAAGGTCAAAACCATTAAAAATCCTAGAGGGGTTTCAATGTAAGGCTCACTAAAATTCACAAAATGAAATAAAAAAAAATTTCTTACTAAATTTAGGTGTAATAAATACAAAAAAAATAAAATATAATTAAATGTCAATAAACTTGTCACAAATTATGTAGTAAGATCAGAAAAATTGAAAAATGAGATAAGTGAAAAGGATTAGCTAGTTTCAATAGTTACTAATGGTTATTCACTATTCAATCATTAGTTTTGAATTGTAGCTCAAAATTTCTTAATCTTAGATGCATTGTAAGTAAAATAATGAAATACATGATTTAAATCTATTGGTCCCACTGAGAGGGGGGGGGGGGGGAATCAAACAAATCAAAACTTAAACNAATGAAATACATGATTTAAATCTATTGGTCCCACTGAGAGGGGGGGGGGGGTGAATCAAACAAATCAAAACTTAAACACTTAGAACTGAACTCATTGATCCACTCGGTAATATTGAATATAGTAAACAACCAATTCACAAATAAACTCAATAAATTAAACAACAATACATCTCATATATGTAAATCAATCATTCAAACTTACCAACATCAGATTAACTCATAAAACTCTAGATTTAACTCGGTTGACACTAGATTTAACAAGGAAACCCGATTTGGTTAAAACCTCTATGGGAGTTGCAACCCACAATAAAAATGTACCCTTCTAAAGTACACTCGGTTAGGAACTTATCCTATTAAAGATTACAAACACATTTTCTAAATGTGACCCTATTAGGGGATTTACCTTAGATCTGTTAAGATCTTCACCCTGTTAGGAGTGACCTTGTTATAGGTCTTTAAACACTCTTTTGGAATGTCACCTAAGTCTAGGTTTTACAAATAGGACTGTTAAATCCACTCGGTTAAGATATTTCTATGTTACAAATATTAATAAGCAACAGTAAACTTTGATCTGTAAATATAGCAACTACCTTTTCTTGTGTCAGATCCTTTATGCTCAATTGAATACTGGCATCACATACTTCATTGATCTCTTTCTCAGACTCTTGATTCTTCAATCTCTGTTTCTTTGTTCTGTTCGATAAATGTTGCTCTTCAGCTTCTTCTTCTCTGTTCAAATTGCCAGCAACATTGCTTTGTTCATATTTATCATTCTTTATAAAGATGTACTTTTGCCTCTTAATCTCCTTACTTTGATTTTCCTTCATTTGCACTCAGTCATTTGATCATCTTCTTCATATTTTATAACTCGGTAAACCATCTCACTTTTACCTCGGAACTTGTAATTTTCTTGGAACTCTTCACAATTTAGTTTAACCACTTGGTCTTCACCTTAGATCTTCACATTGAATTTTCCCGTTTGTAGATATTGTAAAAAACATCATTTAATTCATTTTCTCATCCATCTCATCATCGTTTTGCATTAAATTTGATCTTATCATCATTTATAATCAATATCCTATACTTGGTAAAACTTTCTTTGCAACTCGGTAACTGACTTCATTCACTGTTCGGTGTCTAACTCAACTTTGGTGCTCAGTGCTTGACTGTCACTTGGTGTTTGGTAACTTGTGACCGACTCACATAACATTCTACCAACTAAATTTGTCTAGCTTGGTAAAGTAACTATTTCAGTCATAACTTGATGCAGGAGCATCCTGGGTATAAGGGCAATCTTGCATCACCCAAAAATATGTGTGTTTCTATTCAATAAGGGCTATTTTGTACAAAGCTGCTATTTTTGGAAACTTACTATTTTTAGTAAGTTGGTCGTTTGAACTCAAAATGTTCTAATTTTCCAGGTGAAGGTTCATCTTAGTCATATAA
>MU227793.1:522736-546004 GCA_018584345.1 Thuja plicata
TATATATATAACTCTCATGTGTTTCCTTAGTGGAGTATTTTAATCAATTACAATTTCGCTCCTTGTTTTTGTGTCTTATTCTAAACCATTTGTGATTGATTCTTCTTTTCATGATTTAAATATATAACCATATAAACCTAGAAGGCACTCATGATATTTTGGTGTTTCCAAAAGCTTTATGTTATGTCAACTTTTGAATATTACGGTAAAATTATGTTATTGACCAACTTCTATTGATTTTGTAATCAAATACAAACTATCCATGTAAAGTATCCTCTTTATTGCGATTCTTTTATAGTTTCTTAAAGTAAGTCATGCAAGTCCTCTCAAGAAAAAGTTCACATTGGTATATATTTTAAGTAAAAATAATAATAATCTCTCTTAAACATGATTGGAGTAAATGGATCATGTTTTCCATCATCTTATGAAAAGTTAAGGTCAACAAATCCCCTTTTTCATTATACTTTCATAATTAATGTTTAGGTGATGGCCCCACTTTGCTTTTGTCAAACAAAAAGTTACATCCAAAACCTTCATATATTTCAAACCATGATAGCTTACCATAAATGCAAGGTTATACCATTTTAAGATGTGTTGAATTATATAATAATTTATGAAACCAAAATATTCACAAAGGATCATGGTTGAGTACAATATTTTGTAAGGAGTTTAAAGTATATAGAGGAAATCATAATTACTATAATAATAAAGTAGAATTATCATGTTATAGAGAGTAAAAAATTAGTGTTATATATAAAGGAGAAGAAATAAAGTTGTATCAAGGAGACTTAAAAAAGGAATTATGTTGTAAGGGCTATTAGCAAAGGAAAATTACATACACAAGTTGCCTAGCTTTTTTCAAAGGTAAATCCCCTTATATATATCTTGCAATCCATTTAGACATTCACAATACCATGTAACCAAAAGTTAGCAAGCATGCCTTTCTAGTAACACTAGCCCCCGAGCAACTTTGGATAAATTGTGTTTGTTATTTTTAGTGACTTTTAGAAGGAAACCATCAAGATGAAATGTAGACTTGGCTCACCTAGCCATTGAGAAAAACTAATTAGTCCAAGATAAGGTACTACATTCGACCTTAATCTCGATATTGATTCCACGTTTCTTTCAAAGACACACTAATATTGAACAAGATGCCAAGACATCTAAAACATTTTTCATATTTTTTTAATATTATTCAAGAGTCCAAGTTTGGTGAGGGTTAGGACATGCCATTAAAAAAATCTTAATGCAAAACTAATTGGGATCTCAATATCTCACAATAGATATCAATAATATCAATCACATGTAATAGCTCATTAATTGAGTTTTGAAAAAAAAAAAAAATCTCTATTGTTTGCATAGTAAGAGCAAATTGTAAGGCTCTTTATTCATTGTGTTGCTAACAAATGTGAATAATTCTATTTTCTAAACTTTTTATATTCAATATTTCATGAATAATATTACTGGAGAGAGATTGTTGAAATATGTACCTAAGAGTATTGGTACCAAGAGCATATATAAGATGGGATCAGAAAGCAACATTCACAAATAGAATTTGGGAGGGAAAATCATTTGAATGTGATGTCAATTCCAATGTTAATCTAGTAGTGACAAATACTCATCATGGGGTACTACAACAATGCTTCAGGTTTGTACCCAACATTGAATGAATTTATAAGGCTCTGGCTGGGGTTTGCAGGGGTGATGGTTGAAGCCCTTCTACCATGCCAAAGGCCACAATTTTATAGGGACGTACTATAACGAACAATTTAAACATGTAGTTGCACGAGTCATACTGATTATTTTTAGTAAGTTGTCTTCAATTAGGACTCTGCAACTTGGTTGTTATATGCTGCTCAAAGTCATGTTTTCATGTACTTTTGAAGGTTGTTGTAACTGTGAAAATTCCTAAGAAATAATATATGAAAAATCTTTGCATGCGGTTTTTTCCAGGAATAGTTTTACTAGGTTTTTCCACATAAATATGTGATTATACATTATTATTTTTCTTTATTTTTTCTACATTATTGTTCTTGTCACTACAAAATTAAGGGAAGAAGGTAAATTTGATATCCTACCTAACATTAACATCTATTTACAATATCTCAACATGATCATCGATCATAGGACTATATATCAACCATTTTAGTATCTTAAGAATGAAATATCAATGGATGTAGTTAACATATTTACTAAAATCCATCTTAATCATTATGGCACCACATGATATTTTTTGTTTCAATATATTATCTCTGATGCCAACACCAAGTTATCTAGGATAAATACCCAAGGAACCAATTTGTTTGGGCCTCACAACTTCCTAAGTAATACAAATAATTATTTTAGATAAAGCTTTGGCTATAATGTTATATGAGGTATTGAGAAGAGTAATGAAACCCTAATCATTAACAATGTCTTCTTTATTTCCATTTGGAATAATATTTATCAACACTAATTGATAACAACTCTTAACAATGTAATTTCAATTTTTTCCAAGTAGACATAGCCAAAATAATCCTAACTATAGGGTCAAAAAGATCTATAAAGGTCAAATATAATGCCACCTAATCTAGGGAGATTTTCCAAAGACGTGTAATATATTATCTAATAAATCTATCCACATAATGGTATCTATAATAGAAAATGGGGATAATGTTAAAGGGCTATTTTCCCCAATTCATATTACACATTGAAATGCAAAACCACCCCAAGACAAATATGATTAACACTACTTGGAAGATGCCAATGCAATATTTGTGCTTGAGGGGTTTTGATTCCTTTTATTGTTTATGATTGAGAGACAAATAGATGATATTGATATGCAAAAGACTAAATAATCATAGATCTGATCTAAATCAATCGAGAAAACCGATGTGAAAGAGGATGGAAGAGGATTTGAATGCACCTGGAAATGGAATAAAATAAATTTCCAGCCCTGAATTTTTGACTATCAAAATGTCGGGATGAGTTATAATTGCAGATTTGAAATCTTAAGGTTGTGAAAAAACCCTGCCAAATTTCAGTTAAAAATGGCAGGGATAGGTCAAAAATTTGATCTGTACCTAGGGATAGATCGGGAACTTGAACTATTCTCGACACTTTCAGACAAAATTTTCATTGGATTTACAAGTATTATTGTACTTCCCAGATTGAAAATCGTAACCTATTCCTTCACACAGAAAAATGTGAAGAATGGTTGGGAAAAGGGGTTTACCTTGGTCAAACCCTTGTTTAGGAATCAACCTTGAAATTGAATTAAAATTGCATAATGAAAGATGAGATAGAAGCTAGATCTTAAAAATAAATCACCTTATACCTTGACGACACAATTCTTCTTTGGATGTGATCACAAGTTTTGATGTAATAGCTTAAACTCCACAAAAAACCCAATAGGAAATCATGAAACAAAAGCCCTATATAAAGGATGTTGTAATTTTCCATAATGCTTGATGAAGAGGAAGAAGAATGTCTTGAAGATCTTGAGGATTTTCTTGATTGCTTTGTTGCTTGGTTGGATACCTTCTCCTTCTTGTTGTTCTTCTTGCTATGAAATAATGGAAAAGGGGGACCTTTATATAGAGATTTCCAAGTGAAACCACTTTTAGGCCAACTTAGAAAAATGATAACGACCTACAGATCTAGCTTTGGGGAGTGTGAGACCATAAAATCATTCCCTTAAAATTTCAAGCAAAAGTGCCGGGGACAGATTGGTTTTTGTTAAACTGTACCCAAAAAGTCGATCTATACCCAAAACATTGACTTGTCCCTAGCAAAATTTAATGAAATTTTATGTGGATAAATTTGACAATCTCTAGGCCCCAAAAGATAAATCAGGCTAACATATGAGATCCATAGATGTGGAAATCATGACTCAAACTTTAAAATGAGGTAAGACCCATCTTAGAGTGAGGAGATGAAATAAATTATTTGATTGGGAGGAGAAAATAGAGTACACTTATAAATAAGGGCTAACCTCAATTTTTGAGGAAATTGAGTCAATATAGGACTTATAATGTTAATTTTAGGGTCCAATGAGCATTAGGAGAATGTGAAATCAATGTGGGAACCTATACATACTAAAATAGGGCTAAAATGAGTGCCTAATTAAGGATTCTTACTTGTTTGGATAATACATTTATCCCCCACTTTAGCAAGAGTATGAGTCTGCCTCATGCTCATGATAAAGTAGAAGAAAGAGAGAGAGAGAGAGAGATAAAGATCATGGGAAAAGTACAAGGAGATAACATATCTCTATGTTTAAGGGCACAAGCCCCCAAACCAAGGATCTTAACTTGTACATCCATATGCAAGGATACATAAAACAAAAGCTTAAAGCTTACTAAGATTCTAAGTTAACTAGTTAAAGAGACATCGCTAAAGAAAATGTGTCAACCGCTATCATCATGCTCAAAAAGCTATTGCAAAAGCACAAATGGTCACCTGGAAAGAGAAAGAGCACACATCAAATATAATATAAGACTCCAATATTTAATCATATTAAAAAGTGTGTTATGTTATGGAATCATGGAGGAGAGATTAGAATAGTCATATTGGATGACATAGGCAAGACAATTATGTTGTGCTAGGTGATCCACAGGAGAGATATTAAAATAATCATGGATGACACAAGTGAGGCAATTATGTTACACTAGAGAGAGAGAGAGAGAGAGATGGTGTTATGCTAGTTCCACCCATCAAAGAGAGAGTTGATGGTCTAGTGCGTGCTATTCAACTCATGAAAATTTATGTAAATGAGAGGTTGAATGGTCTAGAAAGGTGTGTTATTCTAGTTGTAGACACCTAAATTTGATTAACACATGTAATCACATTTAGTGCCTTCTAGGACATTGTCAACTAAGTAATCAATCATTACCTAATTGATCTATGTTATCCCCTAGCCTGATTAATTCATTTAATTGGCTATAGTCTGATTAATTATTAAATGGCAACCAATGGCCTAATATTTAATTAAACCCCATTTCCCCTATTAGATTGACTGAATGTATTTATTCATTTAATTTAATTCCTATTATCCTATTTTCCTCCACTTGTGATTTAAATAGTTAAATCTATTCTATTTAAGCACATGGCTTCATAACCCTAACCCCTAACCTAACCAATCCCAACCACCTAACTCTAAGTTCAAACCCATCCCAACCCCTTCACACATGTTAATCCCTCCTCATTAGCTAATTAACCCTAATCAGTTAATTAACCCCTCCACTCATTCTCTCTCCTCCCATCTACATCTCCCTTATCACCTATCTTAAACCCTAACCCTAATCTTAATCTCTCCATAAGCTTATCACATTCCTAATCCTTGGATTAGGATTTCAGCTCTACCCCAAAGTCAAACTTCTCAAGCCCTCTTAACCCTAACCCTAATCCTTGGATTAGGAATTCAACCCCTTCCCCAAAGTCAACTTTCTCAAGCTCTCTCTTATCTCCTCGCCCATGCCTCATTAATGCTCTTACATGCCTCATTAATGCTCTTACAACCCTCATTACTCACCTTATCTCTAAAAGTCTTCTCTTATCCCTTTGCACATGGACCAAGATGGTCACATTCCTCATCCACTCTCCTTGTGACACTTTTCACAATGAGAGGCACTTAAAGAAGCACAATCCTTGTGCTCTCTTCTAGGTGCATATGAGCCCTTCTTCCGGTTTGCATCCTGACCACTCATTTTGAGTCCATTTTCCTATAAATAGAACCTCTTCCCTTCACAAATTAATCCACCTTCCATGTAGAGTTATAATGTTTGTTTTGAGAGAAAATCATATATCCATCTTTTATGCAAACTTATAATGCCATTTTGAAGAACACCTCTTGAAGCTTGGAGCATGTATCATCCTTGAGCACACATCCATAAGCATGGACACATCAAAAGATCAAAAGGGAGCTTGGATTCAGTTTTAGGGAGGTTTGCACTTCCTTAGTTTCTTATTGTTTTAAGTTTTCCTTTTCAGTCCAATCTTGAGTGTAGTCTTGATTTATTAGTTATTGACTGTTTTAATATTATTATTGTATTCCTTTTATAACTGATTTTCACCTCTCACATTTTTGGCACGCCCGGTGGGACCCACTTCACGGGTCAATTTTACTAACAATAATGATTTCTCTTGAGTTTTTGAGTTTGTAGGATTTTCAAGTTTAAAGGCATCTTGGCTCAAAATGGACTCCGTTGTTGCCGTTGGTTTAAAAACGTTATTTAATTAGTTAAATTATTTGTTTTTAGTTATCAAGTCTTTCAACATTTTTTTTCTTATCGATGAGAAGGTTGAGGCTAACCCTTATCAGTATGTTGACCTTTTTAAGGGTAGTATCACTAAATTTGACCAAAATTGTGCATGGTTGACTTTTGGTCAACCATGGTCAAACTTCCTCCGTTCATTCTGATTTTTGAACCAGGTGTTCCCTGTACCCTTTGGAACATAGGATTTCAGTTTTGCACCTTTCGAAGATAGTTGAATTTTTGGTCAAATATGGTTGACTTTTTTGGTCAATTGTCTTGATTTGCATGCGTGAGCCTTTTTGTTCAACTCTCTTGGTTGACTTTTTGGTCAACTCTAGTTGACTTTTTTGGTCAACCATCTTAGTTTGCGTTCAGATCGAAGCCGATTTGAACTAAAATTTGACTGTCTTCCAGCCATCAACCTACAGTGATATTGCCCTTCAACGACGGCCATGAAACTGTCAAATTTAAACACGCAGGTAGATGACATCATCCGACACCCTTTATAATCCATAAGAAGGCCCTTTCACAGAAATGAGCATAAATTTTGCATACTAGCTCTATTTTGGATGATTTGAAAGGCGTCAAAAAGCTGATTCAGAGGGATATTCAAATTTGCAAGACAGTTCATCAAATTCCTCCTCCAAAAATTAGGTGCAACATTCAAAGTCCCCCTTTCTTTTATGCTCTAATCTAATCAAATTAGATCCAATCTTGAATGCACAAAGAATTGAACCAGGCTATCAAAAATTTCATTTTGGATCTAAAATTGAACAATCTATCACACATTTTGTTTTGGATCTTAAAATTGAACACAACAAATCGCACATCTCCTTTTTGGTTTAAAACTGAACAAGGCACTCACACTTCAAATTTGGGTCTTTAACAATTGAACAATGCAATCACACATTTCCTTTCAAGTGCACTAAAATCAAGCACAATAAAATCTTGAATGTCCAAAGGATAAACACTTTGTTTCAAGTTTTGCACTCGAACAAGAAATCAACACTTTCATTTTGGGTCTTAAAAAATTGAACAACTCTAACAAACTCAATCTTGAATGCATAAAGACAACTGAACAAATGCAAACAAAATCTCATTTCGGTGCTCATAAAAAGAACAAGCTTGCAAGTTCATTTCTATCTTAGATTAAAACACATTGCCTAAATTATCAGTAATTAATCATGTGACTTGCGTCTTTGTAGAGCGCAACCTCACTTCACGTACTATCCTCTCCCACTTGCTTTTGTGGTCGTTGGTGCAAGAGAAAGGTGATTGTGAACATTCAAAGCTTTCAAAATTGCTTAGAGGGAGCCTGTCCAGAAGAAGCACGAGTCCTTCTAGAGAACGATGCCAAACTGGTAAATTCTTCGGCCAGTATAGAAATAAGGTGGACCTAAAGGTCTGTCTATATCCTTTCAAGCTTGAGTGGGTCGTGTTTGATGGTAGTCCATACTGGGTGAACCCCCCAGCATACTGACATAGTCAAACTAGGCTCTTAAGTGAGTCACGTCGTACAAACTGATTGTGAGGACTCTACAAAATCACTAGCAACTGATAAAATAGCAACCTACCCGTCTCACCTCTGTAAGCTTGATAATAGATTGGTCAAGGAAGATAGTAACTTTCCTGAGAAACCTTCACATTTGTGCCACCTTGAGCGTTTGGAGTCAGATAATACAACATCATGACTGGAGCCTCGTGCTTGGTGATGGTCGTATTCTAATTAGCTCTCATGTGTGTGTCTACATATGCAAGCAAAGGTTTTCAAGCTAACTGAATCCTTAGGTAGAATTTCTTGTGTGTGTCTTCAGTGTTACAACATTGTGAACAAAAGTTCTTGAAAATACACAAATCTGAAAGTTTTGAAGTCCTTTTGCTAAGAGAGATCAACATTTTCTGCTTCTTGCAAGGTTGCTTTGCCTCTTGCAAGATTGTTTGCTCAAAATCCTGAAGATCATCATTTATTCTACAAACATTCCAAGGCATACTTTCCATAGTCACTGCCTCATCCTAAAACAATATCAGATTGAACTCATGTATTATTCCATCAACCGTAAGAAAGTGAAGACTCCTTTGCCTCCCATATGTAGAGAATAGAAGAACACAAACTGAGAGGCCAAGAAATATCAGCAAATATTGAATCCATTAAGGAGGAAACCTATAAGCGCGAAGACTACGAGAAGGTCCTTTACAACTGCAAGATTTCCCATTTCCAAGGACGATACCATCTGAACATGACCTTTATCGCATCTGAGCAATATGACTAGCTACATCGTCACTCATTCTTCCTCTTCTTAGATCATGTAGCATGCACTTTTAGGATCATCCTTAGTAGTCATCTTTTAGAAACACATCACACACCCTATCATAATCTTAGCATTCAATCCTAAATTAGTTCCATCCAATCCTAATCACATCCAATCAATCCTAGTATCATCATCCTAGCATTATCATCCTAGTTGACATCATAGCATTCAATCCTACAACGTATCTCACACTTGGTGTCCCATCCTTTTTAGAGTTTCTTGACCTACATCGTTAATCAAACCATCATCTTAGGTATCCTTAGACGATGCATTGCTCTAGGATCCTGCATTAGGGAAAGAAATCCTTTATCCATTTTGGCACCAAGTCATTATTTATCATTAGGAAGCATCCTCACCATCATAGACATCATCATTATAGCTCTTATTCATATCATCATCATCCTTAGTTTCTTAGGAAAATACTTGCATTGTATATTTTCTATTTCCCATCCTCTTTCCATCTTCTTCAGAGTTATTCCTTCTTCCTAATCTGAGCTTGAGTCTTCCATCCATCTTCCCTCCTTTCTCCCTATCCAACTCATCAACAAAGCTTCATGTCACACATATTTTATGACGAGTTTGGTTTTCATATCTCTTCCTTTTCTTTATCCTATTCCAGTGATGATGAGATTCTTGTTGATAATGATGCATATTTTGAAAACCTTAGCAAGATTGCTCCAAATACCATCCAAACTCCAGTCGTTCATCCATCCTACCCCATCATGTCTTCATCCTATTCTAGTTATGATGAAGGTCTTGTTGATCATGATGCATGCATGGAAAGCCTTAACAAACTTGTTCCAAGCATCCTCCAAGCTCCAGTCATTCCTCCACACTATCCCATCATGCCGCCATGCATACCCACTAGCACTCCTTATCATACCTTTGACAAGGGAAATCCATCTTATCCTTCATCCACATCTCCTTCCTATGCATTCATGCCTCCATCTTATCCCATAGTCATGCCTCAAACTCCATCTTTCTACAACAACCCTACTAGCTACATCCCTAATCCCAATCCACCATCTCATTATCCTCCAACCCATGTTCAAATCCCTAATCCTATTCTTCCATTTCCTCCAAACCATCACCATGATCCCCATGCTATTGCTAATATACCATCCACTCTATCCTACCCATTTACCCCAGTGTCTTATCCCAATCTACCATCTCCAATTCCTACCTACATTAACACACATTCCATACCCCAATCCATCCCTCCTCTTCTATCGGTTAGTCAATCAAGTTCACAAGAAATTTCCACACCTTCATATGTGGACTACTCTAGACCCCCACCACTTACACATTTTAATCCTCCACCTCAACCTCCCACATGAAAGTATCCAAGGAGTTTCACAAAGAAGGCAGTAGAAAATCCATCTCTTAAACAGTCACATTATATTACTCCCCAATGGGAAAACACTAGTGATGAAGCCCTTCCATGTCCTGCACCCATCATTCCTATCCCATCTCCCATACTTATTATTTCATGTCCAGATCTCATACTTTTTGATCTTCTTCCATCTCCCATCACCATTGAAGTCCCCTCATCCATTGAATTCATCCAATCATCATCCCCATCTTCTACTCCTGACACTATCCACACCCCATCCCTTGAACCTCATGCATCCACCCTTCTTCCCTCTTTAATAGAATCTCCCATCCATCCATCCAACCCATTTGAATAATCTCCCATTCATCCATCCATCCCATTTGCAAAACCCCTTCATTCATCCAACCCATTTACAGAATCCATCCATCCATCTCAATCATTTGAAGAATCCATCCATATATCCCCCATCACACCATCCATGTCAATCCAATCATGTCAAGCTCTTATCCAAAATCATGTTGAAATAACTATTGACTTGAAAAAAAATTGTCTTGATCCATCAACTCTATCTCATGATCCATTGTCATCTAGTCCTTCAAAGCAAGATCCTCCCATTCTATCTATCTCATCTCAAGATCTATTACCCCATCTAAGTCAAGATCAAAGCATCCCATCCCCTCTCCTTCATCCTCCTTTATCACCTCCAATAACAATTATCCCACCTCCATTACTCCATCACCTTGGTTCACTCACATTCATCCGCGGTGGTCCGCTTAAAATAGAAGAAATCAGTTACATTTCCACCATTTGTCATCCACCTGATAATGGACTCACATCTTGTTCCTTCACTGAAAAGTATCCTACCTTGACTCAAATGCTAAAAAAATGGAATTATCAAGGTAAAGGCATGGGCATAAATGAGAAAGGTACCCTGGAGCACATTTAGGTTAAAATACATCCACAATCTTTTGGTATTGGTTATGCACCTAGAGGCCCTTCTTCTAACACTGTTGGTACAACTAATGAAAAATTCAAGAGTGCTTTCAAACCCTCCATAACATCTTCCTATCGTCCCTCTAAAGCATATAACGCCAGTCCCCCTCCTCCATCCTTGCAACCCAAGACAACCTACCATATTCCTCCTTCATCGTCTTAATCCATTTTGGGTCCCTATGTACCAAAATATCATCCCTCATCTTCTTCCACTCCTTCCTTCATCCATCAATCCCATATAAAAAATCCCACCACTAACATTCCCAATCAGGATCAACAAAGGCACATACCCATGCGCCCCATCCACCATCCTACCTCCACCACTCCATCCATATTTCCTCCATCTCATGCAAGTTCTCATATCTCTTCCAATGATACTCATTGTAATTTGGATGCCAAATCATTAATGCATAAAGCTATAGATCCACAATCTAAAGATTGTTATGTTCACTTCAAACGACATGCTCTAGCAAAAGAAAAAACCAATCAAAGCATGCACTACATCCCATAGGCCACAAATCCCACCAAAGAAAAAACAAAAACTATGTGGATCCCAAAGCAAAAATATGACATGCATCCAAAAGAAAAATTCATTGTGGCATCTGAGGTTACTAATCCTCTAGTTGAGCATTCCTCTCCTCCATTTTCAAAATCTATTTTGGGTTCTTATGTCCCACAACTTCCTACCATGATTCCTACATTGCATCCAAAGGTACCATCTGCTTCACATTCACTCTTCCCACATCCCTCACAACATGTGCCAATGTTGATCCTGACAACATCCCCCTATCCCACTCACTTTCCATCATTTTTATCCGAATACTTCCAACTCTCATATCCCCTATCCCACATATCTCCCCCCACATAACTATCTCATACCTACATTTTCCTAAATCACTCATCCCACATAAAGTTGTACCAACATAACGTGATCAACACCAAAAAGCAGAAAAACTAGAAAAAAGAAAAAAGAAAAAAAGCAAAAAAAAAAAAGAGAAGCAAAAAAAGAAGAAGTAATCAATTCGTTCACTAGTGAAAAATTGGAAAACAAGCGCCTTGAACAAATACCATGATGAAAACTTGGTAAACATGCGTCATGTGTAGTTCCTCCATCCAGTTTCTCCTCACACTTGGGGGCAGTTCCTTTTGGCCACCATCCATATCCTGTCTTGTCCTTTTCACTTCCTCCATCCTCCTTTGGATCTTGATGAGAAATATACATGCCACCATATCTACATGCTTTTGGACATCTCTTGAAATCCATCTCCCATCTCCCATCTTTATCCACCTATCCTTCCTTCCATCTATCCTTCTGCACTATCTTCCTCGCTTATCCACCCTTCGTCCTATCTTTCATTCCATTCTGTCATCCTCTTGTTATCCTCTATTCCATCCTATCATACCCCCTCCTAATGCTTCCTCACATGCATGACCTATCCTAAGTGGGGGCATTCTGTTCCTTGGTGACATAGTCCTTGGAGACCTTCTTGTATCCACTTGATATTTCCCAATCCTCCTCTCCTATCCAAAATCCATCACCTATCCATCCATTCCTCTACTAAAATCCTTCCATCCAGTGCTTCCCTCTCTGCATTCCCCAGCGTCTCCTCCATCTTCCAATTCCTCTGTTGATATATCTCATCACTTGTTTCTTCCCTTGTCATTGGTATCTATCTCTAGGATATCCTCATGCACCCAATGCCACCCATTCTTTCCTACTTCTCCTTGTGACCTACCATCACATGAAAATCCTATCCCCATCCTCCAACTATCCAAAGTCAAGTAGCAATCAACCCATCCAAGCACACCCTTAGCCTTGTTGCAAGCTTTGATCACAATCCACTCATCATCATTGGGATGCATCCTTCCCAATCCTTGTGTTTTCTTTGAGATTACATCATTCCCACACCTAGATAACCCCATATGCTATTCCTCTATCTTGGCCTTTTTGGCTCAATCAGGGCAACATCATGCATATCTACCTCATCTCATCCATTCTCTCTGAGCTTCTTGTGCTTTCAGTCTATACATATCTCATATGTGTTAGTCCAGTCTTGAGTCCAGTCCTGCTTGTGAATATCTCACGTCCTCGGTTGGTTTCCTTGCAGAAAGTGATCTAGTTCTGTTTCCAGATCCTGTGCTTCAACAAGTTCCTTTTGGAAAAATTATGCTTCGACAATTTGATCTCAACACATCTTTTCTCCAATCAGATACACACTTGACATTTCCATGGAAATGGGTCCTTGTAGGATGTATCATTCCTCTTGCTTACCTAAATCCAATCATCATCATCACCTACATTGGGTCCTTGTAGGATGTATCCTTCCTCTTGTTCAACTTGGCTGCAATCAAATCAAATCAATCCAATCATCATCCCCTATCATTGATCTCTCTGGCAAAAGGCGTCTTGTTGTTGAAATTTTGATCTTGAAATTTGATTTTGGTTCTTGATTATCATTCTTGATTTCTTTCAGTTGTTCTCCTCCTCAAGGTTGCCATGATTATTTATATCATGGTATTTGCAAATGGATGCACCTGGGATAGGGAACTTGATCTTTTTTTTTCTTCTTGTGAGTCAGTCAGATATGACCCTTGCATGTATGTAACCCATTTGGGTTCACATGTTGCACTTGGGAAATGTCATTTTCTTGTGGGATTTTTCAGCATTATTTTGCCCATGGTTCTTCCTAGGAATCATGTGTGATTCTGGGGAAACCCCTGTGTGTCTATTGTGTCATTCCTCTGCAAGACAAGTGACAAGGCCTCGTGTTCCTAGTAACCTTGGCATGGTCTCTCGCGTTGCTATATCAAAATAAGTGCTCAAACTACATGGTGGTATTCATCCCTGGAATACCCCTTGCTCAAGCTTCAAGACAAATCCCCCCATCCCTTCCCCAGCAAAAGGAATCCTATCAACCTCAATGGCCATCTTAACAAATCCAATCAAATCCTACCATCCCAACAATGACCAAATCCTACCATCCCAGCAATGATCCTAATCCTACCATCCCAACACTAATCCCATACCTAATCCTCCACACCCCATCCTTCATCCCTAATGCAAACTTGAATCCGACATCGCCTACCGTCACCCTCTTCTTCTTCTTCTTTCCCCTTTCCTATCACTCTTAGTCATCTTTTTGAGATGCCGTCAGGGCTTTGTTGTTTCTTCATGCCACCCTCTCGAGGGGGCATCACCCTAGCCCAATTATATTCTAATTCTTTTCTAGTCATCATTCTAGGGCAACTTCATTGCCTACGTCATGTCTTCGCGTCATCTATTATCTTAAACGTCTTCAAAATAGTGTTATTCTAACAGTATGTCGAAGAGGGAAAAAATGTACACACCAAAATCTGATTAACACATCTAATCACATTTAGTGCCTTCTAGGACATTGTCAACTAAGTAATCAGTCATTACCTAATTGATCTATGTTATCCCCTAGCCTGATTAATTCATTTAATTGGATATAGTCTGATTAATTATTAAATGGCAACCAATGGCCTAATAGTTAATTAAACCCCATTTCCCCTATTAGATTGAATGAATGTATTTATTCATTTAATTTAATTCATATTAACCTCTTTTTCTACACTTGTGATTTAAATAGTTAAATCTATTCTATTTAAGCACATGGCTTCATAACCTTAACCCCTAACCTAACCAATCCAAACCACCTAACCCCGAGTTCAAACCCATCCCAACCCTTTCACACATGTTAATCCTTCCTTATTAGCTAATTAACCCTAATCAGTTAATTAACCCCTCAACTCATTCTCTCTCCTCCCATCTCCATCTCCCTAATCACCTATCTTAAACCCTAACCCTAATCCTAATCTCTACCTAATCTTGTCACATTCCTAATCCTTGGATTAGGAATTCAACTCTACCCCAATGTCAAACTTCTCAAGCCCTCTTAACCCTAACCCTAATCCTAAACTCTCCCTAAGTTTGTCACATTCCTAATCCTGGATTAGGAATTCAACCCCTTCCCCAAAGTCAAATTTCTCAAGCTCTCTCTTATCCCCTCACCCATGCCTCATTAATGCTCTTACATTCCTTATTAATGCTCTTACAACCCTCATTATTCACCTTATCTCTAAAATTCTTCTCTTATCCCTTTGCACATGGACCAAGATGGTCATATTACTCATCCACTCTCCTTGTGACACTTGTCACAATGAAATGCACTTAAAGAAGCAGAATCCTTGTGCTCTCTTCTAGGTGCATCTGAGCTCTTCTTCAGGTTTGTATCCTGATCACTCATTCTGAGTCCATTTTCCTATAAATAGAACCTCTTCCCTTCATAAATTAATCCACCTTCCATGTAGAGTTATAATGTTTGTTTTGAGAGAAAATCATATATCCATCTTTTATGAAAACTTATAATGCCAGTTTGAAGAACACCTCTTGAAGCTTGGAGAATGTATCATCCTTGAGCACACATCCATAAGCATAGACACATCAAAAGATCAAAATGGAGCTTGGATTCAATTTTAGGGAGGTTTGCACTTCCTTAGTTTCTTATTGTTTTAAGTTTTCCTTTTCAGTCCAATCTTGAGTGTAGTATTGATTTATTAGTTATTGAATGCTTTAATATTATTATTGTAATCCTTTTACAACTGATTTTCACCTCTCACACTACTCAACCCATGAAAATTATAGTTCAAATTGTCTAGCAAGTTGTGTTATGCTAGTTCAACCAATCCTAAGGATAACCAAGGAAAGAATTGTATCCAAGGGAATCCACCAAAAATGTCAAAAGGGAGAGTGCTATGGCCCTAGAAAGTTGTATCATGCTAGTGTACTCTACCTATCATGCTTAAAGTAAACAAAATATTTTCAATAAGGAGGACCTATATGCCCCTCCCCTTAAAATGGAAAATGAGGAATGCTTTGACATCTTAAGGAAAAGATAAATAAGGATAAAGCACCTTTAACACCAAGAAGGTATCCACAAGTAACACCTAGTCCAAGCCAAAGAGGTCACAACTCCTATGAGGTCAAGGAAAGGACGAATGCAAAGAGATACCATGCAAGAAGTGTAAAAGGGATCCTTTTGAAGGATGTCGAAAATAGATTTTGAATAAGAAGGGAAGAATTGACACCTTCCCCATTCCTAGGTAAAGGGATTTTTGAGGAAGGATGACACACTTTTATCCCCCAAGGTACAAGATTTGTTTACCATGGAATCCCAATTGTGAACAATGAAAAAATTATAATCAAGGATGAATATCTCTTATGTAGAAGAGAATCCTTAATGCAAACCAACATTTATATGTAAGATTGGATCGCGTAATAGATAAATGTTGCTTCACCAAGGGAAAAGTGGATCCTTAGAGAGGATGAGAGAGATTGATATACTACCATTTCCCCCCAAGTGTAGAGGGAAGGATAAGAAACAAGAGGACCTATTATGCTACTCATAAAGTATGATTGCACCATGCATGCAAATGAGCCCCCAAAGGATAGGATAACAATGGTACATAGTGAGGAGCAACATAATAGGAACTTAAATGTTATTTAAAGACATCAAGATTGAAAAATAACTCATTGCGACATCTTATGTAAATGATATGATTATCAAGGATTTATTGAATTTTTTAATGTAAGGCTTGGCATTCAGTGGTAGAGTGGTCATGATATCAGTGATACATGCAGAAAGGGAGATTCACAAGATTTTGGCTATGCTTCTTTTTTTGTTTAGGTTGAGTAATCACCTCAGCATGAAAAAGGTTAGGCAAAATGATGTCTTGATTGAAGGTAGATATAGAAGAAGTGTTATATGATAAAGGAGAGGATGTTGACAAAGGAGGATATTTGAAACCAAATGCTTCAATAGGTTTCTCACTATTCTTAGTGCTTTGTCACACACATCCTAAACCATATTTGAGATTGTGAGTTGAATTGTTTTGAGAATCAGTTGTGACAAATGACACATTAGGTCCTTTGAAGGATCCCATGTTAAAATTATAAATTTTGTATTCACTCGCAAAAGATGGTGTAAAGACTAGTGGCCCCCAATCATCATCTAAAAGGTCACTTGTAGGGGAATAAAATATGTTTTGTTTAAATGGTGTAGGAATAGAAGGGGAATCAGATTCAGTTTGTAAGAAATTTTGGATCTTATCATCAACAACAAGGGTATACTTGATGTTGTTATAGATGAACTTCACTTTGTGATGCAATTTTTAAGGAACAGACTGCATGTAATGTAACTATGGTTGTCCTAAGAGAAGATTATAGTTGAGAGCACTAGGCATGATATGAATAAGTGTGAGTAAAATAACATGACCTACCTTAAAAAGAAAAGTAATAATACCCAAGGTTTGTTTAGCTATATTATCAAAGCCACATATAGGAGTATAACCATGTTTTATTAAAGAAACATCCTCATTTATCTTTTTTAACAAGTTATTGCTATATACACACATTAAGTCCTGAGCCATTATCAATTAAAGTTCTTCGATTAAGGATACCATTGATAAAAAAAAAAAACCATGAGAGAATCGTGTTAATCTTGGATTTCCTTAGGAGGCAACTCATCTTGAGAGAACTCAATTTGAGCTTTTTTATTAGTCGCATTCATGCATTCCAAGATGGATGTTATATTATCTAGCCTATGAGATGGGATAGTCACATTTCTCAATGCTTGTTTTAATGCTTCATGACAAGTAGACGATGTTTGAATAATCTCCCAAAGAGATATCTTGTTAGGGGTATCACGAAGTTGTTCTACTAGATCATACCCCTTTCCAAGATTTTGAGGGAGACGGGGTGTAGGAGAAATCACTGGTTGAGAAGGGGGAAGAGAAGGGGGAACAAATGAACTTGTAGGTAGTTCTTGTGTTATAATTGTGGGAAACTGCATGATAGGGGTATCTTGATGAAGATGGAAAACCACCTTAGGATTTTCACTACCCAAAACTGATAGATATACACCTAGCTTGCTTGCAATTGCTTAATTAGGAATTATTGAGTTCCTAATCCCTCCAAGATCCTAACCACAAATCCTAGGATCCTCCAAGTCCTCTCCAACATAGTTTAGGATCCCATGTCTCCCCTCAAGGTGACAAACTCTAGTGCTTCACTTCTATCTTTATTTAGAAACCAACTTCCTATCTCCATTAGCTTCCATCCAATAGCTCCTTCTTTTCAACTTTCCTTTATATGTGTTTGTAGGGGTTCAAATTCCTTCTACCGCCACTTACAACTCCCTCCTAATCCCTTTTGATTGGTGTATCAAGATCCTTTTCATCGATTTCAAGTTCTTGCTTCAAAATGCCTAGTAGGCCTATTAGGTCTCAATTAGGCCTCACTAGCTGGTTTTTGGCTTTTCTTGGAAAATATCTCTAAACAACCCATTGAACAAATCTAGGTTCCAAACACCCTTTTTAGATTTCTGTAGGATTCACTAGGTCTCCCTTCTCCATCTTGGTCATACATGTCCTTCCTACATTCAAGGGCTTTTAGGACTCCAATAACCACTAAATCTTTCCAGGCTTAAAAAATGCCATCATTTGGATTGATCAAGTCCCAATACTCTTCAAGGGTCTCTTTACTTTTCCAAAGACTCCTCCCAACCACTTAGATCCAACTCCACATTCGAACTCCTGCAATCAAACACATTGTTTTAACTGCAAGCTCCTAGCCGGGTTTCACTGGACTCACCTAGGGCTTGCTTGCAAAAATAACATCTGCCACTTGCATGCCTCCACCAAAAATATTGTAAGCGGTATCGAATTCTATAACACTCAACAAAGAGGGTTAGTACCACCAATTTTCAATGGGGGAAATCAAATGTAATAACTACTAAAATGAAACTACGAATCAATAAAATGTACAAGAAAATAAGAGGAAAATAAATGAATGCAAACCCGATTGCTTGAAGCTTCTATTGTCTCTCTCTACACCTTCTAAAATGTTGTTTGTGATGCTCAGTATTGGTGTAGCAACGTCTATGACTTGGGAGCGTTGAGAATTTGATATTTGAATGTGTAGGTGATCGCAAGATGGCTTGATGCTTGAACCAAATCTGACAGAGTAATGGCGCACGTGAGATGAAAATCCTAGATCCTTCAAATGGTTATGAAGGGTTTGTTATATAGGAATTGAGAATGAGATGAATGGTTGAGATGAATCCCAGAGATAGGAAGATGAACGGTTGAGATCAAAGGGAACTGGAGAAGCCATCAGTAAACTCCACCTCTTCAACTGAGAGAGAGGAGATAGAGTTTGGTTAATTGAACAACTAATTTTAAGTTACCTTTTAGAACTTAAGAGGTGGGTGGAGAAACCCATGTGAACTAAAGAGGTGGGTGGAGTAACCCATGTGATCTAATTAAAGTTATCTCTTTGAAGATAAATGAATATTTAATTCATTTTTGAATTTAAAGTTTTCAACATGTGAGATAATTAAATTCTTTTTGATTTAGAATTACATTATTTGAATAAAATTAAATTAATTTAATTGGAAGAATTTAATTAGTAAGTTTAAATATTTCATGTTTAAACTTTAGGAAATTGAATTTAATTAATTAATTAATGGAAATTAATCAATTAAGGTTAATTAATAAAATAAAATAAATTATTTAATTAATTTTGGTAATTTGATTAGATGATTTGGGAAATGAATTTAGAAGAAAATAGATGATTAATTAATAATTAGATAACCATTAATTAATATATGGAAATTAGTGTTTTTAATGTAAGGTCGCAAGTATGTCCATTTTAGGGTGTCTACATTTGCCCCTCTTTGATACAATGTGATTCATCACGCTGTGTCAAAGAATTTTCAGATTTAATCCTGCCCCAACTTGCCCCAGTGATAGCAAGTGGACTATATGCCCCCTCAACAAATTAAGCATAGAAAATGCACTAGATGAGTATTAATTTGTTGAAAATGTGTATCACTATATGATGATGATGAATGCATTCCTATGTTATTTATGGTGTTATTGATGATGGATACATTTATTATATGATCTACTATGCACATGTTTTGGATTTTTCTTATGCAATAAATGAATGCAATCTACTATGCACAAAATATCTAAGTAAATGTATGTGTTAGTGTTAGGGAGCCTCCTTGTTTACCTTCTAGGTTTTCTTGAACTCTTGTTAGGTCTCTCTTAGGACCTCTAGGGCTTCCTCAATCCACCCCTAAACTTGGAAAGATTCAATTCTTCCCCTTTAAACAAGAGCCTTCCTATCTTGTTAGGTTCACCATTCTTGTGTTCTGCAAGAACTTTCCTCCACAGTAACACCCATGCCCTAATCTCTTTTTTGGATTTGCAGAGGGTCAGAGATTCAATCATCTCCATTCTTGGATTTCAAACAAGGTTTAAAGTTCCCAAGTTGAGCCATTTCACCATCGAGTCTTGGATTCCTATCTTTTAGGCTTGTAGCCTTTTTCCTCCAATTAGGCCTCCTAAAAAGTAGGACAACACTTTTTTAGTGTAAAACCTTCAAAGGACCCCCAAATATTTTTTGGCAGTCTTCAAGTAAAACAAAAACCCACAAGGATTTTCTAGGTCTCTTGGTCTGACACTATCCATACACCCTGTTTTTAGAATGTGGCTTCTTTCGTGGTTTTGGACTAGTTTTAGGTCTTTGGCTTCAAAACTTGGTAAGCTGATGTCTTGGCCACTCCTCCACATTAATAAATACCTGCATGACATCTCAAATGACATCCATGGACTTCTTGGCTCATGTCAATAGCCTCCTACAATTTAAAGCTATCTGTTACTTGCTTTTCCTAACCGGGCTCTTCAACTAGCTCGCCTAGGGCAAGTTCTTAAAAATACTTGCATGCATCTTTAGAGATCCTCCTTCTAGATTCTTGAAGCTCCATGGACCTAGTCTCCATCCCCAAGTGACCATACAGAACCAATGGTGGAAAGTGGAGTTAGGTCCACATCCTTGCTTCTTGACCAAAACTGGATAGTAAACAGTCCAATACAAAAGAATTTACAAACTACAAAAAAAAAACAAATACAAAACAAACTAACTATTGGAAACACTCCACAACATATACACAAATGTATCCCACTAATAACAGTCACAATTTCAATCCAATTTCATCAACTTTCCCTTTGTTTTCATTCAAACTCTCTGCTATTCAGTGTGCAGTCCGTACACAATAATTGTTCCACCCCCAAATTAGGGTTTTTCACCACCTATATACCCTACCTCAGATGTTTTAACCCTTGGTTAAATTTCATCTACTCTAAACACCGAAATGCTTAAGACAACTCAAAAGTTGTCAACAACTTTTGAAAAGTTGCTAATGTTGCTATGCAACATTTTTACATTTTTTCCACCATTTCACTTTCCTTGTGTTTTAATACTTATCTAACCTATCGAACCTTAGCTAGACCACCTAGGGTATACAAGGACCCTAAGAACCATCATGAAATCATCATGACATCTGATGACATCATCAAGTACAGCTCATTAAATAGAGCCAATTAGAGCTATTTTCACATAACAGAGAGCAAAACTAAAACCTATACTAATCACTCTTGGTCCACATGACCTTATCTATTTACATTGCCCTACAAGAGGGTATTTCACACAACCACACACCCAAAATGGCATGAGACCACCAACTTACTGGTTCCTCAAAGGTGCTCCTGCACCATACTACCAAGGCTAAAAACTTATGTCACCTCTGGGGACAAGAGCTTAGGATCAATTCCTTGTTTCTTAAATTCATTCTCAGCTACCCAAGTAGCCTCAGCCTCTAACATTCCTGCCCACTGAATGAGGTGCTCCATGTATGTGCCCTGCCTGGTCCTTTTCTTCACCCGAGAGTCCAAAATCTTCACTACTATCGGTGCTGCTGTAGGGGCAATCTAAACATCTACTGCTATTGCTTTACTATCTAACTGTAACCCAACATCTACTGGTGTAGGTCCTTTGTACTGGACTAAATCCTGCACATTGAAAATAAGAGACATTGCCAAATCTGATGGCAAGTCTAGTTTATAGGCATTGTGCCCAAACTTTGCAAGAATCTTGCAAGGACCAATCCTCCTCATCTGCAGCTTGGTGGGGACTCCCTTATTTAATTTGGACTTGTTAAGATGCACCATCACAAGATCACCTATAGAAAACTGAAGATCTCTTCTTCCTTCATCAACTTTTTCTTTTAATTTTTTTGTAGCCTCTTGGAGCTGCTTCTTCACTTTCTCATGAACTTCCTTCATGAATTGAGCAAAATCAATTGCATATGCACTCTTTCCTTCTAAATTTTCCAAGTTTCTCAACTCCAACACACCTCTAGGGTGTAGCCCATAGACTATTTCAAAGGGGCTTTTGCTTGTTGTCCTATTTGCACTGTCATTGTAGGCATATTCAACCTGTGGTAACATCTGATCCCACATCACTCCATACTCCTTTGTCAAACACCTAAGGAGATTGCCTAGCACTCTATTGATCACTTCAGTTTGACCATCTGTTTGGGGATGGTAGGCTGACCCAAATAACAAATTGGTTCCCAATCTTGTCCACAAGGTCTTCAAAAAATGACCCATGAATTTTACATCTCTATCAGAGACTATGCTGATGGGTAAACCATGAATTCTTACCACCTCTTTGAAGAACAAATGAGCAATATGACTGGCATCATGGGTGGTTTTGCAAGAAATGAAATGACTCATCTTGCTAAACCTATCTACCACCACAAATATACTATCTAAACCAGTCTTGGTTTTAGGCAGCCCAACAATAAAATCCATACTAATACATTCCCAAGGCCTATTAGGAATGGGAAAAGGCTGATACAAACCTGCATTAGATGATATACCCTTGGCTTTTTGGCAAACCAAACATTGCTCCACATACTTCCTGATGTCCTTCTACATCCTAGGCCAATAATAGAACCTTTGCACTAGTTCTAGTGTCTTATTCAGGCCAAAATGCCCACTTAAACTGCCATTGTGCTTTTCTTGAATAACATTCTCCCTCATAGATCCCTTTGGAACACATAACTACCCTTCTCTAAACAAGAGATCATTCTAAATTGTATAGTCTGCAAATTGACTATGGAAATGGTTTTGGAAGTCTTTACATACCTTGTATGCTTCTGAGAAGTCCTCATCACCTTCATAAAGCTCCTTGAAGCTTTCTATGCCTATACTTTGCAACTTCACTTCTTGGACTATCAAGAGTCTCCTACTCAAAGCATCAGCCACTTTATTCAACTACCCTTTCTTATGTTTGATGGTAAAGGTATAGGCTTGCAAATATTCCATTCATTTAAGGTGTTTTTTTCTCAACTTCTCCTGAGAATTGATAAAACTCAAAGCTTTATTGTCAGTATAAACTACAAATTCCTTGGGCAACAAATAGTGCCTCCATTTCCTCAAAGCTTGCACCAATGCATATAACTCT
>MU227793.1:574017-584244 GCA_018584345.1 Thuja plicata
ATCTCCTTCACATACTTAGACTGATTTATGAATATGCCTTTGTCTGTTTGTTTTACATTCAATCCAAGAAAGTATTTGATAGGTCCAATCATGCTCATTTCAAATTCACTTTTCATTTCTTTGGCGAGTTATGCACTAAGTTTGTCATTACCTCCAAAGATAATGTCATCAACAAAAATAGCAACAAGTAGTAGTCCTTCATATGTCTCTCTTATAAATAAATTACAGTCTGCTTCTCCTTTTTTGAGTCCTATCTTTGTTAAGTAACCATCAAGTCTCTCATACCATGCTCTTGGGGCCTGTTTAATTCCATAAAGTGATTTCTTTAATCTGCATACCATGTCTTGTTTATCTAAAAGTTTGAATCCTTCAGGCTGCTCTATGTAGACTTCTTCCTTCAAGTCATCATTCAAAAATACTGATTTGACATCCATTTGATATACCTTAAAGTTCTTGAATGTTGCATAGGCCAAAAAAAACTTGATAGCTTCAAGTCTGCTCACAGGGGAAAATGTATCAGTGTAGTCTATTCCTTCTCTCTGCGCATATCCTTTGCATACTAATCTTGCTTTGTTCCTTACCACTATGCCTTCTTCATTCATTTTGTTCCTGAATATCCACTTAGTTCCAATCACGTTCTTGTCATGAGGTCTAGGGACCAGTTCCCATGTTTCATTCTTGATTATTTGATCTAATTCTTCTTGCATGGCACTTTTCCAATCAAAGTCTTTGCACACATCTTCAACACTTAAGGGTTCAATCTATGAAAGTAACCATACCTCTTCATCAGTGGTTGAACCTTTTGTTCTAGATCTTGTCAAGAATTTTGTGCTCTGATCTCCAATGATATATTCCTTAGAGTGGTATTTGGATGTGTACCTTGAATTCTTAGGAGTGATACTTTCATCTGTGACCTATGATTCTTCTTCACTTGGTTCGGGATTGTTATATGAAACATCAATACAATCAAACATTTCTTCAATAACTGTGTCCTTATTGATGGGTCTGGGTTCATCTTCAATCATGGGAGCATAGTCATAATATCTTTCTTGAATCATAAACTTCTCATCAATCTTCACATGAGTAATTTCAATGATCTTCTTTGATCTTAGATTGAAACATCTATAGTCTTTGCTTTTAGTAGAGTAACCAAGAAAAATACCTTCATCACTTCTAGCATCAAAATTACCAATGCTATCATCTCTCTTGATGTAGCACTTGCTTCCAAAGATTTTGAAGTATTTTGCAGTAGGTAGATTACCAAACCAAAGTTCATAAGGTGTCTTGTCTGCACCTGGTCTCAATTGTATTCTATTGATAGTGTAAACTATTGTATTGACTGCATCTCTCCAGTAGGTATGGGCAACCTTTCCTTCAATCATGATAGTGTGCCCTATGTCAAGTATTATCTTGTTCCTCCTTTCTGCTATCCCATTCTACTGAGGGGTTCTGGGTGCACTTAACTATCTTTTGATTCCATGTTCTTCAAAGTAGTCATAAAACTGGTCAGAGGTGAATTCTCCTCCTCTATCAGATCTCAGACATTTTATCTTTAATCTAGATTCATTCTCAACCTTAGCTTTGAATACTTTGAACTTCTCAAAAGCTTCAGATTTTTCTTTTAAGAATGCAACCCACATCATCCTTGAGAAATCATCAACAAACAAAATAAAATACCTTTCTCTGTAGTAAGATCTTGTTTGAGTAGGTCCACATAGGTATGTATGTATCAGATCTAATTTTTTTCTACAGAGTTTTGTTTGATCCTGAATGAGGTCCTCACATGCTTCCCCATCACACATTCCCTGCACATTGTTTCAACTGGTCTTGCAATGCTAGGAAGGTCTCTTACTTCCTTTACATTACTTATCTTGACTATGTTGTCAAAATTGATGTGACAAAGTCTCTTGTGCCATATCCAACTGTCATCTAATTTTGCAACAAAACAACTTACTTCTGAGTTGAGCTGAAAAATATTACCTTTGGTCTTTGATCCCGATGCAATCATGTCTCCTTCTTTGTTGTTAATGATGCACTGGTTGTTTTTGAATTCCAACTGATATCCTTTATCAAGCAACTGTCCAACACTTAGTAAGTTATGATGTAAACCATCAACATAGAGAACATCATTTGTCTTGTTCTTTCCATCTAGGGTGATAGAACCTTTGCCTATGATAGGTTTGGGAGTGTTATCTCCAAATATAACCATGCCACCTTTGTACTTGTCCAAATGTACAAATATGTCTTTGTCTCCTGTCATGTGGTGTGAACATCCGCTGTCAATGATCCAGTCAGTTCTGATGTCAGCTTTTAAAACTAATGCTAACTCATGTTCTTTTACTTCATCTTCTTTGTCCATTTCTCCAAGCATCTTCTCAATGTATTTAATGGCAACAAATCCAATTTCATCTTCTCTTGAGTCATCATCAGTTACACCATCCTCAACATGATAACATTCTTTAGTGTACTTTGGTTTGTGATCTGATCTGAATTTCTTGACTCTTGTAGGGCACTTGGATGCAAAGTGACCAACTTTGTTGCATGAGAAACATTTGAATGGTAGTTGTCCTTCATATTTTCCTTTACCTTTCCTTTCCTTCTTGGAAATAATAGCAATGATTTATTCTAGTTCTATATCCACTTCTTCATTGTTGCTAGAGCTAATTATAGATTTCTTGTTGTGGACTGTGGCTTTGAAGGCTGACTCACTTTTAGGTTCTGTCTTTAATCTAGATATCTCAAATGCAGATATTTTGCTGATCACGGTTTCCCTCTTGAAGTCTTTTCAAAATTGCATAGTCTCATCTAGGATATTGATCTTGCTCTCATAGTCTACTGTCAATTTTGTCATTAATTTGTCCATTATATCTTCCTCTGATATTTCTTGACCATTGTTTCTTATACCTGACACTGCTTCATTAATCCTCATATTGTAAGCTCTGATGTTTTCTTCAGGTAACATCTCTAAATTGTTGTATCTTTTCTTCAATGTCTTTCTACACGCATTCTTTTCTTGGATGTCTCCTTCAAACATATCTTCTAAGAATTTCCAAATAGAGTATGCTTTATCTGTCTTCTTGATCTTAGAAAATTCACTATCAGATAGGGCACTGATTAGGGATTCTTTGACAATTGCATTATTAGTGAACACTTCCTTTTGTTTCATAGTAGAGTCATCAGCTGCAAGATCTTTCAAGGTGGGAATTTCAACTTCTTGAGTGGCAATCTCATAGATCTCAATTCCAACACACTGAAGATGTGTTATCATTTTGTCCTTCTATCAAGATAGTTTTCTCCATCAAACTTAGGACTCTCTTTCCTGAAGTATGCCATCTGATCTACCTTAAGTTGTTAGGCTTTCCCTCCAACGCACTTGGCTCTGATACCAATTGTTGGAATAGTCCCAAGGATAACTGAGAGGGGGGGGGGTGAATCAGTTATCAGTCAATTTAATTCTTCTCTTTATTTAATGTAATTTGATATAAAGTAAATGCACATTCAGATAACACAATAGAGTACTCAAAAATTTGATTACGGGGAAACTAAATAGGCAAAAACCCCGGTGGTAATTAGCACCCACAAATAACTGCACAAGTTTACAATGATCCCTATTAGAAGATCTTACAACCCTGTTAGGAGTTGATATTTACAATGCAAGAAGTATAAAGACCTGGTTAAAGGTCGGACCGTGTTAGGAGTCTTTTACAGATAACCCTATTAAGGGTGAGGACTCACTGTCCAATAGCTCACTGCTAAGATGGTGAAGGCTACAACCTTCAATATAACAGATATACACTATATCTGGGAAATGAACTGTTTGATTAGACCTGTTGTCTTGATCAGTTCCAATGAATTGCAATCAACTTCTATTTCTTCACATAGATCTTCAACTTATTCTTTCTGATTTTCTGCTCTTCTCTGTCTTTTCTTCTTCACAACCTTTTCGACACTTAGTGAACATATCTAAACTATTATATGTATCTTCACCAAGGATAAGGTCACGATGGTATCTAGAAACACTTCATCAACTTCTTTGTCAACTCAACCTAGCACACAATAAAGATTAAGACCACGCAACTCAAACTGAATAGACGTGATGCTTCACAAAGTCAACTTCACCAAATTAACTCTAACATCAAGATTTTTTTGAAACACGTTTAGTGCCTTTGGATAATTATATTTAAATCATAACTAAACATGAATACAAACATGCATATGCTGAAGATAGGTGGAACTCAAGAAACATTGTATTTACGTTGGCTCCTTAACAGATAAACTCCAGAAACTGTAACTTCCATAACTGATTAATCATAACTCAACTGAAACTGCATATCTAACTCAACGTGAATGCACATAGCAACTAGAACATGTATACACCATGGAAATAAACATGTATAGCTCCAAATAATCTGTACTGATAATTCCATATAGGATACCTGTTGTATATTATATGTTGTCATCAATGGCAAACATATAATCAATTATTTGCACATAAGCAAATCTCCAACAGGATTGACTATAGTAGTGGCATAGTTTCAAAAAGGTTGTTGCTTGTTGGTGGGATTGAGGGCATAGCATGAGAGCTTGATTGGACATGCCATAAGCCCAAGGATTGAGGCACACTAGTGACCATGGGTGCACTTAGTTGGGAGCCTTTCATGCTTTGCGTGTAAGATGTGCTTGCTTGATTCACAGATTTGGTTTGATTGGATACAGTCTGTGCTAATGTCATTGTTGTCAAGAATGGGAAGATTTGAGACACCACATATTCTATTTGAGAGGGTCGATTAGTGTTTTGACCTGCGAGAGGGTTTTTGGGTCATATGGTTGACACATTGAATTCAGAGGGGAGTTTGACTCCTTTCCTTATCAACATGGCTAAGAAACGTTCAGGGTTCCTCTCTACAACAACATCAACCACTTGTGTGAAATAGGCATCTTTCTCTTTATCTTTGAGCTCCTCTTTTGTGACATTTTAGAACAAAGCTAACCCACGGGGATTCTCAATGAATAGACCAGGACTGGTATTTCTAAAAGTATCATCCTCTCGCACTATTTCCCAAGTGAGGAATCTGTTGATATAATACTCATCAGGTTGAGTTTTAGCCTTAGACCTTGTGTAAAGCCCTCCATGAGGTGTTTGAGACATAGTGTGGTCCAAATTTTGCGACTAAAACAAGTGATATAAAGAAAAAAAAAAGGATAACCTTTCTAGGAGAGTCCATGTTATGTTTGGACAAGGGTAATTCTAAGGACATATGTTGATTTATCTTGATATCAAATTTCTAATGATGTAAGAATAAGATTTGTTGACCTTTTCCTGGGACAAAGTCACTAATATTGATAATGATGATGTTGAGATAATGGGATCAAGATATTTTGAGTTTGAACTTTTGAACTAACAATGCTTGGATGATAATCGTGCTTTCAAAGAATGGATGATCTTTAATGTTTAAAGATTCACACAATGTTCTTCACATTTTTCTGGGATAAACACTGGTCTTTGACACAAAATGGGGAGTATTTTCAAGGTTTTTAGGTCAAAATAGGTGTTTAAAAGTCTCTGATCAATTGTGGAAAAAATCCATCGATTATGGTAAAGTGACTAGTCGATTGCAGTAATCTATCACCGATTGCGGTAATAAACAAGTCAAGTACGGCAATAAAACTGACGATTGCGGCAAACTTCCGTCAATTGCAAAAAAATGTGGGCAATTGCGGCAAAGGGGAAACAGTCTCAAAAAGACTAAAAAAAAGGCCTCACTGTCTGACAATTTTGATTTTCCAGAACAAGGCTTCTGATTTGAAAGACAGATTGATGTTGACAACCCTAGACTTTAACACATTTGACTCATTTTCATAGCTTTGATGTTTTTTTTGCATTTTGGAAACTGATCAAAGAACAAGCACAATAGACAATGTCTTTTGAAAGATTTAAGACTGGAATGTGTATGTTCTACAACTTTTTCAAGTTGCAATGTTATCACGAGGTCTCAACAATGAGCAGTCAGATTAATCTAAGTCAATGGTTTAAAAATACAATATTATAGGCCCAATGCTTGAATGTTCATTATCTCACTCAACAATTGTCAAACTACTAGGACATGAAGGTCCATGACGTAGGCGCCCGTATTTTTTTCGTTGCCAGATATTGTTGTCGTATAGTGAAGATCTCTTTCACTACACAAATATCTTGGAAAACATATGTTGGAAATCTTGGGGGGAAATTATGCAACCCCTTGCACTATAATATTATAGGCCCATATGGTTTAAAAATACAATATTATAGGCCCAATGCTTGAATGTTCATTATCTCACACAACAATTGTCAAACTACTAGGACATGAAGGTCCATGACGTAGGCGCCCGTATTTTTTTTGTTTCCAGATATTGTCGTCGTATAGTGAAGATCTCTTTCACTACACAAATATCTTGGAAAATATATGTTGGAAATCTTGGGGGGAAATTCTGCAACCCCTTGCACTATAATAAGGTATATGTTTGGAGGTAAACTGGGTTCCTTAGGGATATTCACTTGATCTAGACTATCATCAACACACCTCGCCCGAGCTTGGCTAGATATAAAATAAAACTTTGGTTCGCGTCTTGTTCATATACCGATCGAAAGGATTACTGGTTTAAGGTTGTTCTCTAAGGAAGAAGTGCATTCCCTGGACAAGCCTTTCTAAAAAGTATAAAGGTGTTTAATCTAACAGATTGTGCAAGTGCACCAAAAACTCAAGACACAAGGTTAATCGCTTAAACCCCAAAGTTGAAATGTGAGCTAAGCTAAACCACCATACAAGCACAAGTGTTTAGTTTTAAGACCAAAAGTAGGTGTTGATTGCCTGTTCAGTTTTAATGCCCAAATTTGAAATGTTTGTTTGCCTTTGTTCAATTCTTAACCTCCACGTCAATTTTAAAGCACCAATGTGTAAATGTGAGGTTCAAGGTGACTGCATGCAATTTTCTTTTTAAGCACCAAATTGACAAGTGGATTTATTTTAGGTTTGCTTTGTTTAGACAAGTTAGTACCACAAAAATATTTGCAAATGAGAGTAGGTGCAACTTTGAAAAAAGATTTTGAAATGATTGAAAATCACAAAGACTTACCCTTCTTTGTTCTCAGTGATTTGTCCAGTCCTGCATAGAGAACAAGAAAATGTTAGAGTAAAAATAGATAGACAGAGGATTTGGATCAGATAAGCAATATTGCTGGCGATTGCGGTAAAGCACTGGCAATTGCGACAAAGAACAATCGGTTGCGATAAGAGTTTGGCAATTGTGACAAAGTACTTCTGATTGCGGTAAAGCACCACCGATTGCGGCACAGATCGATCACTTACGACAATCTGTATGCGATTGTGGTAAAATGATGGCGATTGAAGAACCAATTGAATGATTGCAGCACAAAGAAAGAAAATAGACTTGTGGACAGAGACAAAAATTTTTTGTGAAACCCTTTCAACAATTGAGGTAATAAACCAAACAATTGCGACAAAATTCTCGTCAATTGCAGTAAAGCACCAACGATTGTGAAATTACACATATATCAAGAAAAAGCATAGAAAATAATTCTGAAACCATACGACCGTGGCTAAAAAGGTTTGTCTATTGTCTGCAAGGGATATTCGAGCTGTTTGATTCACGTCAGGTTCACCAAAATGTACGCGGTATCAAATTTTGTAACACTCAACAAAGAGGGTTAGTAGCACCAATTTGCAATGGGGGAAATCAAATGGAAATAACTACTAAAATGAAACTACGAATCAATAAAATGTACAAGCAAATAAGAGGAAAACAAATGAATGCAAACCCAATTGCTTGAAGCTTCTATTGTCTCTCTCTACTACTTCCGAAGTGTTGTTTGTGATGTTCAGTATTGGTGTGGCAGAGTCCATGACTTGGGAGCGTCGAGAATTTGATATTTGAATGTGTGGGTGATTGCAAGATGGCTTGATGCTTGAACCAAATTTGACAGAGTAATGGCGCACGTGAGCTTGAAATCTTGGATCCTTCAAATGGTTATGAAGGGTTTGTTAAATAGGAATTGAGAATGAGATGAACGGTTGAGATGAATCCCAGAGATAGGAAGATGAACGGTTGAGATCAAAGGGAACTGGAGAATCCATTAGTAAACTCCACCTCTTCAACTGAGAGAGAGGAGATAGAGTTTGGTTAACTGAAGAGCTAATTTTGAGTTACCTTTTAGAACTGAAGAGGTGGGTGGAGAAATCCATGTGAACTGAAGAGGTGGGTGGAGTAACCCATGTGATCTAATTAAAGTTATCTCTTTGAAGATAAATGAATATTTAATTCATTTTTGTATTTAAAGTTTTCAACATGTGAGATAATTGAATTCTTTTTTATTTAGAATGACATTATTTGAATGAAATTAATTTAATTGGAAGAATTTAATTAGTAAGTTTAAATGTTTCAATTTAAACTTTAGGAAATTGAATTTAATTAATTAATTAATGGAAATTAATCAATTAAGGTTAATTAATAAAATAAAATAAATTATTTAATTAAGTTTGGTAATTTGATTAAAGATGATTTGGGAAACTAATTTAGAAGAAAATAGATGATTAATTAATAATTAGATAACCATTAATTAATATATAAAAATTAGTGTTTTTAATGTAAGGTCGCAAGTATGTCCATTTTAGGGTATCTACACATATTTACACTATAAATAGGCTCCCCTAACATTTACCAAAGCCCCGTGATGATTCCACTGTAGGGTTTCATGTGGGAGACATTTTGGCACAACTCAGTCCTGGATAGGCTAGTGACTGACAAGAACACAAAAGATCTACAAAACTAAAAAAAATATGCACAAGAAACTCATAACCTCTGCAAGAAAAAATTAAAAATACCCTTCTACTACAATCCACCACAAAGTGATTGGATTCAATCCATTTAAATTTAACACCAAATTTTATTACAAATGCTCTAACTGTGCAAAAAACCAGAAAATACAATGCAAGTAAATCAACTTCAAAACTTGTAAAATTCTTCCAACCTCAGGATTTGGGCTCCATAGGGCTTATATAGTCCCTCCTCACATTTAAATGTGTTTGAGACACTGACCATGCCCTAATACATCTTCTTTGTCTTGGTTAGGAGAATGTTGTCATGCAATTTTGCAAAATTGTAAAAGTTGTCATGACAACATTTTGGCATTTTTTTGTAATTTTTGTCTCAAACCTAACCAAATGAATTCCAAAATTAATGAAATGATATATTATCACCATAGAATCCATTTTAGGCTTAATTCAACCCTTTCCTAACCTATTTGGGTCATTTTTCCCAATTTCAATACCAAGACTAAATGAGATTTGGAAGCAAAACAACTAAACTTTAACCCAAAACACTTCTAGATTAGATTAGGTCTAATATATACCTCCTAGACACACACCCTAGATTCCTACTAGATTCCTAAATCTACCTCTAACCTAGCCAGGGTCAGTACAAGCCAAAAATTGGGTAATACTTTGAGCTTAAGTCTTAGGTTCTCCTACACCAAAAACATTGACAACATTGACTTGATAAAGATCTTGATTGTTCATGTGTTCATCTCTAGAAGGGATAGAATTAAGGAAAGTAGTCATGATATTATACTCTTCTTTTAAGGTTTCTTCATGAGGAAGACAACCTTTAGAATTGATTCTAGGGATTTCCATCAATGCTTCATCTCTAAGAGAGATGTCAAATGAAGGTAAGCTGATATTATAAAAGGTATTTATAATGTCCTTCTCTTACTCCAAAATATCCTCATAAAGGGGACACATCTTGGGAGAAGGATCATCATCAAATATGAATGTGTAATCTCTAGAGTGAGTAGAAGAAATTTTAACCATTATATCATCTTATTTTATAAAGGTTGTTTTACGAGGAAGAAAATAATCGATGTCATTGTCCAAGGGTTCATCCCAAATAGGAAAATCATCAACAATAGACATATATTTATGAATAAAGCACACTTTAAGAGAGGAATAATTATAACTCACTAAATATTGATCCCTAAAAGGGATGTGATGAGAAGGAAACTAGGGTAAAATATCCATCTCTTGCACCAAAATATTTTCATGAGGGAAATACTGTTAGAGTAATAAAGTGATTCCACTTATTAATTAAATCATATTGATTTAATTATTAAGTCACTTATTATCTCTCTTTTACTTAAGCTAAACTTTAGGCATTTAATAATTAATTCTTTTATTA
>MU227793.1:586166-596743 GCA_018584345.1 Thuja plicata
TCCTTCATCTAGTTCATCTCTTTTTGGGGTAGAGTTTTTCCCACTGGGTTTTCCCTATTTCCCCGCTTTACAGAGATTTTTGTACTTGGGTACCTCATCAGGCCTTGTTGCCAGGACCCATTTTCCTACTTTTGGTAGTTGTTTCTAGGTTTTAGCTTCTCCCTAAGTTTATCTTAAGGGGGGTGTTAGAGTAATAAAGTGATTCCACTTATTAATTAACTCATATTGATTTAATTATTAAGTCACTTATTATCTCTCTTTTACTTAAGCTAAACTTTAGGCATTTAATAATTAATTCTTTTATTAATTATTATTATGCAACCTAGTTTTTCCCTTTAGGGTTTCCCATTTAGGGTTTCGGTATCCTTTTATAAGGATTCCCTCTTTGTAAATTATTCAATTCGATGGTTATTAATTAATTGAGGATGTTATTGCATTAAGAGTTTTTTCTCCATTATTTGCACAAGATGTTTCCTCTTCCATCAATCTGTGATTTTTGGCCTCCATAGCTTTTTTGCTTCTCTCTTTCTGTGACAGGTTTGCATGCAGGTGATTCTTGGGAGTTGTGGGTTGATAGTTTTCATCAACTCCAATAAATACATTTTAGGAGAAGGATCAACATCATCTTGCAAGATCTCATACTTAGGAGGGAGACTCTTTTAAGAAATGTTAATAAGCTCTTCTTGTGCTAAAATGTTCTCATGGGGGGGGGGGATTTGTTTTGAGAGAGGGAATATTGTGATTATGGATGAAATTAAGAACTAAGCTATCATCAAATGCATGAAAGGAAACATCTTGACATTCTTGAAAGAAACTTGAAATTGAACTAGTAAATGATGATAACAACTCCATTGATTTTTCACAATCTAAATACCCAATTAAATGTTACTAATATTTATATTTATATTTGAACATTAGACTTAATTTTTAACTTATTCATTCTTTGATTAAAGTTAGATTTGTAATTTGTACAAATAATCTAAGTTGATTATGTGATTTGAAAAATGATAATAGAAATTTTAAATTCAAATTTTAAAAATTGAGATTTAGATGTTCCCTTCCATTTAACCATCATAAGACAACTTAAAATGCAAAACATTTTGGATATCATGCTAATATATTATATTTAACAAAAAGTTCTAATTTTTTCGAAACATCTAGTGAACATTTTAATGTATACCAAACTTAACAAGAAATCTATCTTATTCAATATGTAGCATTCTAAACATATTGAACATGATTGATAGTTTTTTAATCTTTATATCTAATTGTTGAATGAGTATCTTTAGGGGTTTGATCAAATGGAGGTAATAATCTTATTGACACACTATTCACCATCAATCCAAGTTTTTATTTAGTTTCAAAAGTCAAACACAAAGAATTGTCAAAGCTTGGCTTTCATAAAATCTTTGTCCATAGTAGTAGATCAAATTTGTGCATAGGATTTTAACCTATAGTTATGCATCTTGCTTCTATAGTTATCATGTGATCCACCTTATAAAAAATAAGTATTATTGATTTAGATACATTCCATTAACATACCCTAATTTTTTGCGATATGAAAATCTATTGGGAAGGAACATATAGTCAAACTGGCATTGCTTTAATAGCTAGTAACATTTAATTGGTTATTTAGATTGTGCATTTTTTCAATATGTTCTATTCCATATAATTATTGCTTCTAAGGTTGATTGTTGTTCATTGTTTAATTTAAATTATTTGCCCTAAGACTTAATGAAAAATAATAATTCTTACAATTTTGGCAAATCTTTCATTCACACAACCCCTAGGGCTTTACCTTTAAGTTTTATACCTTCTTTTAGAGTTCTAAATTTGATCACTCTAATTTTTTAATTTTATGATCTTCATATTATATTTAATCATCATGATTAGTCTTCTTTGTGCTTTGATTAGAGCTTTTGTCCCTCTTATAGCAATGTCACATACAATTATTATCTTTTGGTTTTGGCTCCCTATGTGATTGGGCACCTAGTGTGCCTTGTTAAAGGCATGTTATTGATGCCACACATATTTTTCATTTTTATTGAATCCATGTCATAAGTATTTCACATGTATATATATGAGAAATATCTTCCATTTATGTGTATATGATGCAAGATCACTTATTCTCTATGAGAGCCTCTTTTATTTATCATGTTATGATATGTGAATGAGTAGAAATTTGGAACATAGAACAAATGACTAGAAAATGCAAAGATTTAAGTCCAAGTTTCAAATTTAAACTGCAAACCTCAAATTAAGTGAAAAATAAAATTATCATAACTCATAGGATTTTATTCTAAAGTTTGTGGATGATAAACAAAATAATAATGAGCATTTGAATAATAAAATTGACATAATTGGCATTAAAAAACTTACTGAATGACAAGTGGAAAAATAATTTATAAATTTTTGAAAAGACCAAATAAACAGTGAGGATTTAATCAAGGATCATTATGTAACACAATTGGTTGTAAATTCAACTGAGAGAGGCAAAGGAGAAAACTAAAATTAGTAAAGGAAAATTCTATATCAAATTCATGAGAGGATAATAATAAATTTTATTAATTCATTAAATGGATAAATCAACGAGAAAGTTCCTAATTAGATGAATGGATTAACTTGACAAGTGATCATTAGGAATTTATTAATTTAGTTAAAAGGGATAATCAACTCATTTTAATCAAATAATAAATATTATTTAATTAATCATAACAGTAACAAATATGATAATAATGATTTGGTATACAATGGTAATTATAAATGATAACTAATAATTGTTGACTAGAAGAATAATTTTAGTGTCTATATTTTGCCCTATTTGAGACAATGATCGAAGTGATATATTATTTAAAACAAAACAAAAGTAGAATAGAAGAAAACAAATAGAAGAGATGAAGAAAATGATGATATGCTCCAATTAGATAGAAGAACTAACGACAATTTTGTTAGTGGAGCTCTTGATACCCCCTTGAGAGGTTATTCATATAAAAACTACACAAATGAGCTCTTGGAATAAGAGATGTGAAGAAAAAAATGCATGAAAGATAGAAAATGATTCAAGAAAAATAGAAGCCAAAAATTAAAATATTAATACAAGAATAATCTTGTGGATGAAATGATGATGCATTTTTTTTTGGTAAAAACTTTTTTATATTCTATTGATATTTCAAACAATAGTACACTACTGATATAGTGGCTTTTCCATTGATTTTGTAACTTCGTTATATACTTTATAACTCCATTAATTAAAACATTACAAAATTGTATACTTATTCCTATAGAAATACCAAAATTTATACTGTATACATGAGTTTCTTATGCATGCTACTTTAAAAATATATAATGTATCTAAAAAAATATGCACAAAAAACTTGTCGGGTTAACTATAGCTTGGTCTTCTTCATCTCCTAATCCTTCAAATGGTCATCTTTGGAAAACCTCCATTTCATCTTCTTCATTTGGTCAATGTAGGTACCAACATCTATCTCCACCTTGCACTGCTTTAAATACTCCTTAACATATTGTTAGCCTACCCAAGATTGGGCTCTTCAACTCTCCTTATTTGAGGATGTTCTAAATAATGTGAATGGACACAAAGGTGGCTCAAATTTACCTACATGCAACCAATATCCACCTCTTTCCTTGAAGCCTTCTCCTAGGGTTGCAATTGCAATGAAAAGCTCCCAATCCATAACACTATTATGGATTCACATAGGTGTTCATGACCCACCTAGTATCTATCCTTAATTCACAACTCTAGACATCATGCAATAAATCCACCTAGTGTCTTCCTTATTTCCCAACTCTAGACACCATGCAAGAACCATGGATGCTACATCCACATTTTTCTAATATTTGTAAATTAAGCATGTAGATACTCATCACCCAAAAGTAAAAACATGCAAGAACCATGGATTCTACATCCACATTTGTTTGATATTTGTTTTAAACTTGTAGATACTTATCACCCAAAAGTATTTTAACCATTTGTAGAAATATTGGGTCCGTTATACTGAAAATATTCTTCAATCTTTCAGCAGTTACCTTGCCCCAAAAGGGAGTTATTTTTTCATCCCGAATGAGAAATTCACTTCTATATTTCTATTTTCCCAAACCACGTCTTTTTCTTTTTGTTGATTATTTCTACCTTGCTCACCTCTTATTTCAAAGTATCAACTTACTTCATCTTCTCTAGCAAGATAGATGTATGATGTCGAGATTTGTATTTATTTATTATCTTGAATGTTGTCACACAAACATTATGTTTGGTGAAATGTTTCCCATCTAGACTAATAAAGCTATTTGGACGATTGAGCCAACCTCGGTTAATGAGAATTTTTTTCATTTCATAGATCGAACAATATCCCTATCATAAACCTTATTCATCCCATCTAACACCTCAATTTTCTTTCCATTTGATTTCATGATTAGTAGTATCAAATTTTTCTTCCCATTTTAACAAAACATTCACCACTCTGTTTACTACTTGGTAGGTATATATTATTTTAAAATTCTTCAAATAAAGATAATCTATTTTTTATTAAATATATATACTTATTTATCTTCAAAACTCCTAAATCTCCTTTCACAATTGCATTTACTATTATTTGAGAATTTCCCTCTAAATGTAACATTTTGATCTCCGTTTTTCTTGCCAAGTTTATGATGAGAAAAAGTTGCTCGAGCTTCAACTTCATTTGTTCACCCATACTCAATTTTCTGAGCCCCCAGTGCTAATATGTCTCCATTTCAATCATGAATGACACAACCTACTCCTAATGGCCCAAGCTTACTCTTGGAGGCCTGATCAAAATTTGTTTATCCTGAACCAGCCTTCTTCCGTCTTGATATAATCCACCTTCTTATCTTTAGAAGATTCGAGATTAACCCATGAAAGCCCATTAATAGGCTAATGACGATGGATTTATTATAATGGTGAGTCATCCCAACTTTGAGGACAAAAACCTTTCCTTAAAATAGAAATGAAAATTATGCACAAGGTATATAAGACCATGGAGATGTATCCAATGCATGAACTAACTTGCAAATTTGTAATGTCCCTTTCATGGGCCTCGTTAGCAAGTAAGGCTGCTAGCCTATTCCTGAGTTTTCATAGGCTCTTCAATGGTGGTAAGGGACTCCAATGTTCTTGTAGAGATTGATTTCAATTTTCATTATCATATAATGATGGCAGTTTTGAACTTGGTATCTAGGATTATAGTAGTAAGTTCTCATTTTAACACCCAACATCATTCCTCGACTTCAATTTCTTGTTGGCATGATTGGTTTTGATTTTTGGTGCCTTGGCATTGCTCTCCACAATTTGATCAAAAATATTTAATATATGAACTAAATTTTTAATGTTAATATTTTATTATTTTATTATTTTATTGTAGTGTTGTAGTTTATAAAGTTATGTCCCATCATGTGTTTCCTTAGGGAAGGGGAACTTATATATAAGTTAATTAAAAATTGTCAAAAAAGATATTTTAGGGAAATGCAATATTATATTATTTATAAGTGCTCATTTTCACTCCAACTCTATACAAGAGGTATTGGGCTCTCATTTGGATTATTGAGAGTGCACACATAACATGATGTCATATTGAATAGAGATTTCTTCTAAGGATTGATCGAGTATAAAAACCATCATTAAATCACTAGTTTTAGATCTAAGAGATGACCCCTAGGTGGTTGGAACGATTTCACATAGAAATCACCCTTGTTTTAATTGAGTTGTAGAACTTGAGGTTTCAAAAAAAATATTTTCATAGATTATAATTTCATATTTTTTGGATTTGTTTGGAGTTCATTTCAAAAAACATATTGTCTTAGATTTTGCCATTTTTATCTATTACTGTGTAGATCATATAACTCGTTACAAAGTTGCCATACCACATGTGTTAGAGTGAATAAGGTTGAAATGAAACACAAATGGAGCTATTGGGAAAAGACTTTGTATTGTTGGAAAACTCCATATGTGGAGTTTAGAAACTATTCACTAAGTATCACATTGTTTATGGCAGATTTACCATATGCTTATTCTTGGAAGTGTAGCATGAGGTTGGTAGTTTATAAGTGTCCAATGATTGGGGTGATTTCTATCTTGAAGGGTGATGTCTAACATAGAAGCACTAATTACATCTGTATTTGGGTGATACAAACACATTATGAAGGATAAATAAAATTTATAATCATATCACCTGTGTTCTAACGCTCCATTCTAAGAGAATTTTTTTGAAGTTTTCATTTAAAACTCGTAGGATGTTAAACATTTGGTTTTGGCAGTGTAAAACTCTATTGCTCCAACCAGGTGTCTTCTCAATGATGATAAAATGATCGTTTGGTATTTGTTGTTAGTTACTTGTCCCTACAATATTACAATAGGTTTGTAGCCATCTTGTAATGTCCTCTATTCTAAGATATCTCCACTATATCTTTAGTTGAATTTTGTTTGATGATTTGAAGCTCTTTCTTCAATGTGTTTTCACAACCAAACGTGTAACAATTAAAAATAAACATATTGAAAATTATAATAGTCTTGTTGTAGCATTAATAAATATGTTACAATCTATATTGAATTTTACGATAGAATAAAATTGTCTTTGCATATTCCTTGTTTTTCCAATTTGACTTCCTTGGAACCTATTCTATAAAAAAATGTTGGGTGTTTGTTATAACAATATTAAATTTAGGTTTCTAACCTATGAATATAAATATTGATGATAAATTGTATATAATCTATGAGTGAGAAGGAAATATGATCTTTTACCAAGTGTTGGTGTAGTTAAATATTCACCAATTACACTTAAGCTTACTTAGAATAATGCATACACAATAGTTTTCATTTGAGATGCTTAGGAGTTTGCACATTTAGTTGCACATGTTGTAGGATAAATTCCTCTTTAGGTGTTGATAGATGTTATCACATTCCACTTTATGTGTTGTCTCCACCTTTAGTGCACTTATCACTTTATCATCCTCCACATGTTGCACATACTTTATTGCACAATGGAGGATGATCCATCTTTGGTGGACATGTGATTCTGCCTTGTGTGGGTGATAAGTTATCTCTTACTTATTGTGCTCTCTTATTGTCTTGCCCATATAAGAAACATGTCTACATTGTAAAGCAATCCATCAATTATGGTTTTGCAATCCAATTGATTCATTATTGCATCATTGATGAGAATATAGTTTATTCTTGTCCATATTATCTCTCTTGTCTTTATGTTATTCATTGGCCTCTAGATCTTAGTTCATTGCTATATGCAAATTCTTACATGGTATCAGAGTCATTGGATCATCCATTGCGTAACCTATTTGGAGAGATCTTGGTGTGCTTAAAGGTGTCATATTTTTAGATCTAATAACCAACAATATTCAAGAGCATTCTACGCCAAATCCAAGCTCAACATTATGTTTAAGAGGACATTTTGGTGAAAACTGACAATAAAAATGCCCATATTAGACCAAATCTTTTTTCAGGGAATTTTTTTCTAGCAAATTGAGTTGTACGACTTGATCTACCATTGACAATATGATATGTGGAAAAATTAATATTTTATTTTTGCGATTTAATAGTTTTATTCATAGTGTATTTTGGCTATATTTTTGAGCAAAATTTTGGTTTCAGGGATTGACCCCCTGCCTCTATGTTTTGCTAAGTTTTCCACAAGAATTGAATAGAGCGTCTCTATATAGAAATGAATACAAATGTCATAATTATACCATCCCACATAAATTCCCAGCAAGGAACGACTTCCAAGTGCTTTAACATAGTTGTTATGTTCTTTCATAAAAACAATGCCAAACTTCTATTTCTCATGCATGTGGGACTAAACAACACCCAAACCAACTGGGACACCTCTTCTCTCCATGTTTCACTAACAAGTCCTTGATACACATACAATTCTTAATGGCTCATGCAGGCACCAAAAGTCTACGCGGACTTGTGTCGTCACAACCACGCGGACAACTCGATCACTGTAGGAAGTACACGTCAACCAACAAAGACACAATCAAAAGGTGACATATGTGACTTGAGACACATCATCCACTACCATATCAAAACCACATAATCATTTTACAACCAGATCTATTCAACAATCATACACCCTACTAGACCATTATTTTTCTAACATGTGTTATTCAACTAGATTCAAACTAACAGTCGTTTGACCTTCATTTCTAGGGTAGTTGGCTTTCTGCAATGACCGTTTAAATTTCAAATTTGACATTGTGTTTTTTTGACGTTAATGCATGGTTTGAATTTTTCGCCTTTCACCATTGAGCTTTTTAGAATTGTAGTTCAACTTTAGAGGCTCATTTAGAGGCATTTTTTTGAGCAATTTTTTTTGTTTTTTGTTTTTTTAATGTTTTGGGTAGAATTTAATGAAATTATTAGTTGTAGAAATATTTTTTAATTTTAATGGATAGATATTCTCAAATTTTTAGTTTTTCAAAACTATACCTATCTAATCCTCCTCAATTCTGCAATTTGTAGGGCTTTGTTCAAGCTCATACAAACACATTTTCAGGTGTTATTTTTTTAAAAGTGCATGGTTGTTTTGTCTAATTCAATAATTTGCTATCAGATTATAGCCATTATGAGTGGACATATCACTTTCATCATTTGGTATATTTTGGCCTACTTGGGCACTTTTATTTTCTTAGATCTTTTATGGATCTTATGCATTGTTCATTAGAGTCTGTTATGGACTAATTATGGCAGTTGTAAATACTAAAGTTAGAAGTATACTTTTCCTTGTTTTGAAAAGTGAAATATGGAGGGTAATCATTTGTTAATCTCAATTCATGATTTGAGAAGTGTATCATTAGAAATAATGGGTTATGCAATACATACTTCTCTTGTAACTTTGACTAATGGTAATTATGAGTCATGGGAAAAAGGAATCATCACAAATTATAAATGGCTTAATCTCTTGCCTCATCTTTATGGAATCATTCCTGAGCCAAAGTGACAGTGGAAGAAATCAGTTTGGAGAAATAATAATAATCATATCAGAGGATTGATTGGTAGAAGCAACATTTCATTTCTCTTGTATGACATCTACCTAGAGTTCAGAGATATTTAGATCCCACACATAGTTTGGACACTTATTTGGGGGTATATAGAGATCCACACGTTCCTCCATTCCCATATGATCCTATTTTATATTGCCTCCTTTGTAATGCCCCTCTAACCCTTATATGTCTTTGGTAATGTCTTAGGCACCTTTGTACTTCTTTTGTCAATGTGGGTATGAATATGTCTAAGGTGCTTGTCTAAACCATCCTGATCTAACCATAACTTAGCGATGACAATAATAACTTATCGATGCTTTCAGTTACTTCTTGTGGTCATCGAGCTACTGATACATTGATGATAGTTTTAGGGCCTTGGTGTCATGTGGCCACCTGATACATCTATATGTTTACCATGAGAGGAACTCCTCATCAACGATTTATTGATTATGATACTTTGATTCTTATGTCTTAATTGATATCTGAATGTATTTAGTATGATTTCAAGCTCTCCTTAATATTTGGGTTCTTTATATGTTATGATTCTTATTTACTGTTCACTTATGATTATATGTATGGTTTTGATCTTATATTTAATTATTGATTTTGATCCGATCTAACACTTACTCAATTTATTTAATAATCTTAGGTAAACTGGGTTCTTACACACGTGTTTGTATCTATGATATTTTTGTATGGCTACGGGTGAAGTCCCAGTGAGGTCCACACAATGTCTCAACCCCTGTCATTGCCCTAGTAATATGATACTTGAGACTGGATATGGACAAGATTATTACATTTGGTTATAGTGGATTCTATGTTTTGTTATATTTGTTTAGACTAGATGATGAGACACTCTGAGTATATGCGTGGATAATAAATTCATCTGTATGATAGTTGTAAATGATTTATAACATTATCTGGTTGATTTTTATCCTAAGGGTTTCTTGCAGCATTCCGTTTATATTGTTAATGATGGTGATTCATTCTATTTTATTTCATTACGAGATTATGATTATTTTGGAGCTAGTGATGCTAACCCAATCATGCTTTAGTATTGATACTGTTTGATGCATTTTTAGGATGAGGGGAGGCATTCGTAGTCACTTCTATAGGAGATTTATATGATGTCACAACCCCCTCCTTATCTTCCATTGTTTATATAGATACGTGTATATGATTTTCTCATCTTGGTGATGTAGGATACAGGTACTAGGAATCGAATCCACCTGGCTACACAGGTCTGAGCGTGCATTCAAAATCCTCAAACATTGTTGTTGTGGAGATATTACCAAGGTTCTCTCAAGAAACCATTTTTGACTTAGGTTCCTATTTAGGGAAGTCACCTTATTTTGGGTTGGGCAGTGTCATTGTTTGTATGATTTTGAGATTTATGTTTGGTTGGGTGATTATGTTCTTATTGTTCATTTCAGTTATGTTTTGTGCTATATTATTCTTGGTTTTTGTTCTCATAAGATATATAAATATAGATGTATTAGATTATGTAGTGTAATTATATATAACACACACACACAGATATATATATA
>MU227793.1:596975-627543 GCA_018584345.1 Thuja plicata
TATATAATCTCTGTGTGTGTGTGTGTGTGTATGAATATGCATAAATATGCTTGTGATGTAAATATTGTATTTGTAAAATAAAATAAAATAAATAAGGGAAATAAATGTAAATTGCCTAATTAAAAAAACTAGCTTGTCTAGGAGATTTGAACCCGAGACCTTCCACGAGTAAGGCTAGCTAGTTTACAGTTGGGCTATATGATTTTTTTGTTAATATTATTTATAGTTATTATATTTAATAACTTAGTAAGCTAATTGAGTTAGTTAAAATTTGAAGTTTTAACTATAGGTTCACGGGAATGAGAGAGTTGTCTAATTATTGTTGAACCAACTATAATAGTTGGAGAAGTTGCTTCCCATAAAGAAAATCCTTCAATCATATAGACGTTGTCTATTTGATTCGAGGGAGATCTTTGGGAGAAAGGGGATTGGAAGTAGATTCGGGGAACAAGATTTTGGAAAATAAGAGAATAGACTTTGAGCTTTGTATAATTCTATGAGGAGACAATAGATTGTGATATCTGAGAGAGTAGATACTACCTATATCTTGGAGGGAAGGTTTTGGATATGTACGGGAAGGTGGAGGGCTGAGGATTTGGTCAACAACAAAGATTTTTCTCCACGGGACTCTAGGTAGGGCCAGGAACCAAGAATAATCCCAAATGATTTTATATGTGTGTGTTTTAATTTTATTTAATAATATACTTCTATTAATGCATTTGTATGTAAGTGTATACTATGGGTAAATAGGAAATAATCTATGAACTTGTATAATGTTTAGAATATATAAGATAATATGGTGATGAACAGTTTGTATTTGTTTGAGTTTTTCCCTATCTCTATTTATGGATTTTGGGATGTTGATTTGAGTTTTTATTAGCCTCTCTTTTATTTTTGAGTTCTGGAGGTTTAGGGTGTCACACAACACCTTTCTCTTTTGTATAGCTTATGTGCAAATTTGTTATGTTTGTCCTTTTCTTTTCCTAGATCAAACTCCAGATTGATTGGGGGATTTAATTGGGTTTGGTGGGAGATTCAAATGTGGATTTGGGACACCTCAAATGGTCCTACCTCAGAAATCCTTCCCAGGACCCCCCATCATGCCCGGTTCTGACCGTATGGTCAATCTAAGAGTGAAATTTTAGCTTTCTGGGCAGAAACTCGTACGAGTTAGGATGTCTGGCCTTGTTTACTCATATGGGCCTATGGGAATACTCATAATGGCCTATGGGAATACTTGTATGGGCTTATGATTCCTTTGGTTTAGTATTTGGTGCTTTATAATATGGCTTTTGATTTGCATTTTATGTTCTGGTGATCAGACCTCTGTCTGCATTTATTTTACTCTCTGAACCCTCTCTATTTCTATATTAGGTCATCTTAAATCTAAAGTCAAGTGCATTGTGAATCCATCCTTTTTTGTTATTCTTATTTGGTAAATATTTAAAGGTTGGAATCGTCATGAGGATTTGAGATCACAGGAGAGAGTTTCTAAACCTGTGTAATGGGGTGCTTTGAAGTTGTTCAAGTCGCATAGATGACATGTTTGGGTAGGGGAACTAGGTACCCTAGGTGAGTGGATCGTCATAGGTTCCATGACCCAATAGGTTTCTAGGGTATCCTATGGGTAATTTCTTAATCAAGTGAAAACCATAAAATAAACTTGGGTTATGTGTTTTATCATAATAAAAGATAAGCGATATTATACTCCACATAGACTTGTTGGAGTACTAGGACCATGAGTTAACTACTAGGATGGATCATATTCAAAAGGGGACCGGGGTTCCATGGTTGTTAGGGTGGATCCCAACAAACAGGCTATGTGATGACACTCACCTAGATGGTATTCTAGAACCCTTACTTTTGTGATGTAATGTGTTGGTATTTTTCTTATGGGTTACATCTTTCCTTTGGGTCTTTTGATGTATTTGGAAAGGATACTTCATAGCCTTATATTTCCTTAGAGCTTGCGTGAACCTTGGTTTTACCTCATAGCACGGGGGAGTGGAACTTCACAGTTTCACGTGGTTGGGTGGCAATTCTTTTTCGAGGTACTGTTTGTGGTATGTCGATGACTTGGCTTGGATTCTTGTTTAGAAGCTGATGAAGATTCCTACTTCTATATAATGTACTTAAATTTATTGTAATTCAATTGTATTTATCTATTTTAATCCTTGTTGGGCAATATGATGTATTGTAATGTAATTGAAAATAAGAGCTATGTATTGGGAAGGGTAGTTTTGGGAATATTAAAATGGGGTATTGTAATGAAGGATTCAAGTTGTGAAATTTCTACCCTATCTCTCTATGTTCTTGAAATCTAATATAAAAAGTAAAGATTTCTTAATGCAAATATTAATTATATTTTGTAAGAATAAATTATTCATCCTTAGAACATATGTAATTGGAAAATAAATTGAAAGTTAAAGTATTTAGTGGCAAATGGAATTAAAGCATATGAAATTAGCATTAATGTTGTCTCTTACATTATCCTTTATGAAAAGTTGAGTGATAAGTATAGTAGAAATAAAATGATTTCTTAAGGTAAGGAAATGAATCAATAATGTTAATTTTAGTAACAAACGTTAGGGAACCTATAAGGACATGTTCATACTTAAAGATTAAGAAGCAAGTAACAACAATGGTTTTTAAAAAAAAATTAGTTGCATTTCTTGGTACTTAGACCTTTCCCTTCTGGGTTCCTTGGTGGGGCCTTACATCCTTCCACTTGATGATGTTGAAAATATTCCCTTTAATGATGAAACCTTGGAGGAAATTGAATATGATGTAACACTTGAGAGTTATGATGATATAGAAACTCCACTTGCATCTCTTACTTCTCCAATTGAGATGGCACATTCATCTTTTGTTGACGAGTCCATTGAGTCATTGCATGAGACATCTATTTGTCTTCCTGATTGGGATTCCTATTTGCCAAATATTGACTCATTGTTTGTGGAGTCTCACATTTCAGATTTGGAGGACACATTTGAGGGGGTTTCTCTTCTCTTTGATGACAACTTTATTATAATTGGAGAACCTTCTACATTGCCTTTGGATATTCGTATTCACAAGTCTCTTCCTTCACTTGATATGTCACATTGCTTGGTTCATTTTGATCATGCTTATGTGATGCCTTCTTCAAGCTTGGAGACTCCTATTCAATTTTTGGAGGCATATCTTATATTTGATGATAGTTGTGGTAACAATGTTGTCTCTTCATCTTTGTCTTTGGAGCTTGTTCAAAATAAATTTCCTTTGGTTCCTTATTTGTCACCTTATATTGTGATTGGGCATGTTCTTGATTGGTTCGTGGCATCTTCATCATCCAAGGACATGGAGACACATGAAAAAATTTTAGTTGCAACATCATCATACTAAATATGAATTATACTTACTATTTCCCATCTAGAATGGGAAGCATTCTTGCATTTGTACTTGGTCTATCTTCTTCCCAAGGGGTGAAATATTGTTTGTAGGCATTGGACTATGCTTTTCCTTCAAACACTCACCATTTTTGCAGGAGATTCTTCATTGTGAGGGGGGGGGGATATCATGTCTCCTTCTTTCCTTCCTATGGAGGGATAATTGATAGTAAATTTACATGATGCATGTAGTCCTTGGGGGGTCTTGAGTCCTTCATGCATCATGATTTGTTTGTTTTTCTCTCTTTTGGAGATAAATTTTCTCCCATGTGGTTTTCTCATTTTCTTTATTTGTGAGAGATTGAAATGCATTTGCATATTGTACATGGGTACCTAACATGGCCTAGTATTTAGGACCCATCTTGCATTGTTAGCTTAAGTTTGCATTCCCCTAAGTTGCACTTAAGGGTGGGTGTTGGTGTAATTAAATATTCACTAATTATACTTTACTTAAGCTTACTTAGAATAATGCATGCATAGTACTTTTCATTTGAGACACTTAGGATTTTTCACCTTTAGTTGCATATGGTGTAGGAGAAATTCCACTTTAGTTCGTGATAATTGTTATCACATTCCACTTTATGTGTTTTCTCCACCTTTACTACACTTATCACTTTATAATTCTCCACATGTTGCCCATACTTTATTGCACAATGGAGGATGATCCGCCTTTTATCGACATGAGATTCCACCTTGTGTGGGTGATAATTTATCTCTTGCTTATCACGGTCTCCTATTGCCTTGCCTATATAAGTAGGCACATCTACATTATACGCCAATCCATCAGTTATGATATTACAATCCATTTGATTCATTATTACATCATTGATGATAATATAATTTGTTCGTATCCATATTATCTCTCTTGTCTTTATGTTATTCATTTCCCTCTAGATCTTGATTTATTTCTATATACAAATTCTTACACCAAGGAATAAAAAACTACACAAAAAACCCAACAAACATAGGATATTGACCCCATTTTAGACACTCAAGCACAAGGGGGTATGATTGAAAATAGTGATAGTCGTGTAGATTCCACACACTAAAACCCGTCTAAAGTCACGGTGGAGAGAGACAAAGGACATTTTGGGTTAGTTAGTCCTAATACCATAGTAGGGAAACAAATTGATGCCTTGCAAGATATTTTGTCCCAAATGATAGAAATAAAAAATTAAAACATACTATAGGGGATTACACTAATTCATAGGTTGCATCATTACAAAGGTGTGAACCTGGTGTTGCAAACCTACAAAACACAAACATTTGTACACTTGCAATCATGTGAAAGTACATGCTTAAACCTTGTCAACCTTTGTTCATAGGTAGAGAAGAGGTACATGTTTCTCTAAAATATTTTTATTCCTTTGGTTGATTGGATGAGGGTTGGTTAAGATGAGTCATGAAAGGAAAAGGAAAGTGAGGAACTCTGGCCCAACTTTTAGAGTTCAAAACAATGAGTATTTTAGTGTACATGAAGTTAGTGGAGGGAAGTGTGTTGTCATATTGATTGATATAGGTGCTACACATAATTTTATTGAGGAGGGAGTTATAGCTTGTAGAGGACTCAAAACAAAGGATTTGGATGAATTTAAGGTGATTCTACAAGATGAATTCACTATTATATCCACTCTAATGATTTTCAAATGAGTTAATAGTTACGCAATTATGAAGTTAAGGAGGAATTCTAAGTAATCAACATTGGAGATATAGATGCAATATTGGGTATATAGTGCCTATGGTATTTGGGGGAATCACTCTTAACTTTTTGACTTGGATTTTTCTAGGTTTTCTTTGTAATGACTACCCATTACCACTACTGAGGTGATTGCTAGTTACCCATAGCAACTTCGGTGTAGATATGTCTATATTCCAACCAATTATGTTTCAATTTATAGTTAAATTTAGTTATTTCCCTTTATGCAGTTGATAAGTAGATTAGGGAGTCCTTGGATGCACATATAGTACCGACATCATCCAAGTATATACACCCCTGATCGATAATTAACTTAGCCTCTCTAAGATAGTAGGTTACTTAATGTGGGTTTTGTTGGTATGTTAGCATATGCATTGAGTTGTCTGATTCAACCTATCACATTTAGTAGAGACCAGTCAATCATCTCCAAATCATACCACACTATTTTCTCATGAATAAAATTACAAAGGACATTTGAGTTCAATTGTGTATTTTTGTGCATCTAATACTTCATTGATTGCTTCTATTCAACTAATAGATTAATCTCTTTAAATGAAATGTTGGGGGTTTTGTATTTATAGGGATCAGTCAGTAGAATTATAATAGATTTCATTAAAAGGATGCATTATTTGTAAGGAAACACTATAAATTATCCATTCTAGTGTGTTATTTTATTGTGAGGAGTTATGTATAATATTGCGCGTGTACAATTGTCACTCGCCCAATAATAGCTAAGTGGACTTCTGATTTTGATATTTACAATTTCCTTAACGATGCCAAATTAGACTCAAAAGAATATTGCTAAGGATCAACATCAAATCCTAGCATTACAATGATCATAAATGGCCAAAAATACTCTAGACCTGAAAGTGACATTTCTGCCCACAATGGCTACAAACTAGTTGAAGATCTAAAAAGTAGAAAAAAAATTATGCACTTTAAAAAAATGATGCCTAAAAATGTGTTCATGTGAGCTTGAACGAAGGCTCTGAAGTTGCAAAACTTAGGATTGGACAGGTACAGTCACAAAGAATAGAGGTTTCTACAAAATTTGTCTATCAAAATCAGAAAATAACACCACCACTGAAAACCTCAAGAGATTCTACCCACAATCAAAAAACAATTGTGCTAAAAAAGGAGTCTGCATGACCAAGTTATGGGCCTCCAAAGTCGGACTACAAATTTGAAACTGCAAATGATGAGGGGTCTAAATTTTCAAACCTTGTTGACGTCAACAAAACCACTTGTTTAAATTTGACGTCCAAATAATCATCGCAACAAAACAAAATCACCCAGTTATGACGGTCAATAACTGCTAAATTTAAAATCATAAAATTATGACGCAGAAACAAGGTTAAGATTGACGGTCAAATGATCCTTAGAGCAAAAGAAAAAAACCGGATCTGACAACTATACGGGCGTCAATTTTAATCTTGTTAAAAATAGCTTGTGAAAAAATATATACCAGGTTGCTTTGGTGTCGATGTCGGTCTTTTGATGAATCAAAATGGCCCACATGGCATGGTCTGGTTGGTCGTGGATCTGCATTAGATGGTGACGTGTTTGTGTGTCAGCAAAGGTGGGAGGGCCACAGATCCAGTGGTGGCAATGTCGTTCAAGCCACAGGGAGGAGGTAAGCGACGAGGCCACTTGGGGCTAGGCGTGGTGGGACTCTTTAGTCCCACACACAATGTGTTGTGGGATGTATGTCACTTTTTATACTGCAACACTCTCGTCCAATATAAAGAAGTGGAAGCCGGTAGTTAAAGATAATGTACCAGTGTCAATGATAGGATATTGACCACCAACTATTGTGTGGATTTTTTGGTTGGTTGGGGGTTGGTGAGTGATTTGAGATATGTATGGTGCAAAATTTTTGCTAACAGATTCTCTTACGGACCCTGTAGTCACAAACTGACAGAAAAATACAGAGGGTTAGAGCCCGAAAACCCAAATTTTTCTGGAATAAAAAAAAGATGAATTATTTAATTACATATCTGCAAAAAAAAATTTGAAAATTTTGTATGAACTGTAGATCAGGTCTGTACGTGCCTAATTTGTAAATTTTTTTTGCCTCAAATTTGACTTTTGCCTATGGTGGGCAAATTTATAGTCAAAATTCGTCAGAACGGCTGCCCGAACGCAAAGGTGAGGTTATATCTTTTTATAGATGCTCCCACAAGATGCTAGTACCCCAGATCTAAATCATAGCCCTCCAAAATATAAAGCAAAAAGCTCTCCAATGGCTATGTAATGAACACTCGAATGAAAATGCCAAGATCTAGAAGCTCAGTGAATAACACAAACAAGAGAGACAAAATGATATGGTCCTTAATTGATTGGATTTAATAATGATCAATAATAAAAATGATAATGGATGTATACAATGTAGACGTGCCTGAATATATAGGCAATGCATGATAACTAGGAGATATGCATGAGATAAGCTATCACCCACACTAGGTGGCATCACATGTCCACCAAAGGTGGATCATCCTCCATTGTACAATGAAGTATGTGCAACAATGTGAGGATGATAATGTGATAAGAGCACTAAAGGTGGGTCATATACATAAAGTAGAAAGAGATAACAACTATCACCACTTAAAGTGGAATTCTCCTAGACCATGTGCTAAAATATGATGCAAACTCCTAAATGTCTACAATGCAAAATACTATGTAATACATTATCCTAAGTAAGCTTAAGTAAAGTGTAATTAGAATAATTAATTACACCAATTATGAGTTATTTTTTATTAGGAAGTGTTCTTATGTAGGTGGATCTTAAAGGTTACAAGGAATTTATCCATTTTCTATGATTTTTTTTATAAATATTTATAAAAATGTGTGAGAATAAGTGTGATATGTCAATATCATATTAAAATTGTTTCTCATTTGGTGATAATCTTAAAAGAGATACCTACCTAGGTACACAGGTCCTAAATTCAAAAGGAAATGATTTCCTTATCCAGTGGCCAACCTCCCAAGGTTCTTGATTACTAGACACAACAATTCTTTATAAAATTTTAGGAATCAATTGGAAACACCTATAAATATAGTGCAAAATGTGTATATCTATCAAAATCAAACTTCAAATGTTGTGTATATTATAGTTCATATATATATGTATCTCCCAAAATTAAACCCATAATACTATATATACTACCAAAATATATGTTTGTACCACAATTAAATCCCAATTACTATGCATATTGTGGAATGTCTGTATATCCACCAAAATTATGTAAAACTAATGGTGTGATATGCAAATGTGTATTAATATATATTGATATACATACATACATATAGACACACACCCACACACACATACGTATATATGTCAAAATAAAATAAAATTTATAAGATATAGAAGGTACAACCATACAAATTTTCTAATGGTTGTACAAATTTTATAATTGTAGAAAATTTGAATGAAAACAAAGAAAAATGCAACCAAAATCTATGACGATATAATTAATCTCTTGACCTCTTTAGATGCAATAGTAATATCTAGTTTGCACTATGAAACTCTCAAACCACCTAGAAAGATAAGAAACCTACATGATAAAAGACACTATAAATTTACAAGCTTTGAGGTTAGTTGATATCTTAGCATGGTTCATGTTGGGTTCGCCAAAATAAATGCAATAAAAATTCAAAACATAGAACTAAGGACACAAAATACAAATCCTAAATCCTAGTTTCAAATTAAAACTATATATCACAAATTGCGTAGAAATAAAGTAACTAAAAACAAAGTTACTTAAAATGGAGTAGATTTGCTCCAAGATATGTGGATCCTCAACTCTACACTAAGTATTTGAATTTATTGGTTTTTTTTATAAGGGATAATTAACTCTAACATTTTTTAAATAATAATAATGAATTATTTAATTGATGATAATGATAATAAATGTGATCACAATGATGGTGGTATGAAAGTAATGGTAATGATAATTAATAGTTGACTATTAGAAAACAAATTTTAGTGTCTATAATATGTTGGCACACTACTACTATTTCCTATGGTCTAGAATAAGTTTTTCTTGTGCTTCACTTTTTTGCTCTCATCGCCATAAAATTGAATTGCTTGTACCATTACAAGAGGCTTTTGCCTTGAGAATGAGTATTTTTAACATTCATGACAATTTAATGTTCATGGCATTAAATTACTTCTTATGGTCCATCTTTCCCTTTATTTTATTTGTAGTGTACCCAATTCACCTCACTATAACCCTTCACCTTTTCATACATCTTCTTCTTCAAGATATCATTTACTAGGCCAACATGTTTATCAAAGGACGTTAGGAACCAAAAAGATATCATTTACCACATCAATTTAAAAAAGTACACAAACTCTTATGTCTATAATGCATGCAATAAACAACACCACTTAATTTTTAGGCAAGGCTTGTAATTTACCACAACCACCTCGAATAAAACCACAACCTTACCTTAACATGATGAAATTCAAATTAATAGCCAAACCTACCATTAAAATTGTGAATGGTTGACCCAAACTTTAAAAAAACAACTAGGGGAAACAACCCAATAATCATTAGGAGGTCCAATAATCATGACCTTTTTGTCATCTTGATCCCCCTATTACTAATATTAAGGGAGCCCCAAAAATGATAACACGTGTACCAATAGCCCATCACACATGTACTAATAGCTGACCATTTTTTAGCTTTTTTGTTTGGGAATTGACCCATTTGTGCACCACTATTGAAACATTTTGTAACGACTACTAGGACATGTGGCCACAAGTACTGGCATTTTTGAGTGAATGACTATTGGTACAAGAACATAGTGGGTATCAGACGACACTTTGAAATGACCACTCTGTGTTCGACGGTCTCTACATAGATATCCGTGAATACCCATAAGCTGAAACCTTAGCCTTAAACCGTTAACTTACATATGAATACAACCAAAAAAAAGATTGTCAGAATCCAACATACCATTTACGATCTACAAGTATGTGAAGTTAAGATGTACAAGTAGTGAGTCCTTTCCCTAATGAAAGAACACTCTTCATAGCATCTACAAGACCACAAATGTGCAACAAAATTACTTTATATACTTATAATCCACATCCTACTTAAATGATATCTATTACTTCCTTTTAATCTTGAACATTCTTGCATAAGTCTTGATCAAAACTTTGCTGTTTTGTAAGTCTTTCATCTTCAAACATAACAACCAATAATGAACTAATATAAATGTCAACTAACCCAAAGTACAAAAATGACATTGTATCCACCCAATTCTTCTTCAAACATTGCCCACCTTGCAAACCATCAACATTTTTCTTGTACTTTTTACTCGCAATGACAAGGAAAATTAAGGTTTGAAGGTGGCTAAGTTTGTATGCACGCGAAACGCATTATCTGCCAAGGCATTTATGACATTTGGCAGGAGCCGACAGGGTGCGGCAAATTTCCGTGTGAGCTGCAACTTCATTAATGGGGCCGAGTCTCCTCTTGTTTAGGCGGTCCATTCATTCTGTAGAGTTTGGAGCGAATTAAGTAGGGTTTGAATATGCGTACGCCATCCTTTTCTTTTAAGGTTCATGTGAGCCATTTGGTATAAAAAGTTTTTATTTTTGTTATTGTTAGGTCATTTTCTAGGGTGCCTAAAAATGAGCTTAGCATATGACTAACTTATCATTATTTATTAATGTTCCTTGGTTGTACGTTCTATCTTTCTCTTGTTGTAGTTTGCACATCTAGTTACAAAGTTTCGCACATCATGTAAGATGGGATGTACAATAACAAAGAAGTAATTATGCTAATTTAATTTAAATTAAGAATTCATGGGTAGTGGACTAGTATAGAAACTTAATGTTTTATGAGACAAAGTTGAAAAATGTGAAGGAATCAAGATTGATAGTTAATTAATTGATGCACTCATTATTAGAGTTTTGCCAATGGAGATGGTCCAACCATACAACAAGAGTCAACAAATAATTCATAAATACGAATAGACAATCAACGTGTCATAACAAATCTTTGCATTATCATAGAATCAGGTATTTACATCATACATGCCCAACTACATGTCAGCTTACATTCCAAGGCATACTCGCCTGATTACATACCAAAATCCAAATCTAGGCTAGATGCTAACCTCTTCAAAGGCTAGCTACCGAAAAGCTCCCCACTAAGGAACCAAAACTACAAATATATACAAGATCACAAGCCACAAGTCAACCATAAGAGATCACATTCTCCAAGAAAGAAGAAAACGTATTACAACGAATAGGTCAAGACCTAAATCCATAAGCACACCCCCAAATAGATCTGGAATGAAGCGCGATCACACAAGGAGGTCAACCACGAGCATAAGATCATAGAATAATGCACAAATTAGCATCGTCGACCGTGAAATGCCATCAAAAGCTAAATCATGCCAACCTGACCGTTAGAACAGGAAGAACAATATAGGACCGAACCAAACTTAGGATATATTCTCCAAGAAAGAACAAAACACGATGTGAAGCTAGACAAAGGTTCTCCATGATGTCTAGAATACACCAAAAGGTTCACATAAGTTAACAAGTCAACTGTAACAATCACAACCTAAAACACAGAAACTGCCCAACTGGAATAGAACAACAACAAACTGAAAGGAATCTTTTTGGGTGATGCAAGATTGTCACGACCCAAGGATGCTCCTGCATCATTAATAGCAAAGAAAAATATATGCATGTTTTACCTATCAAATTATATAAAATGGAAGAAAATCAAAGAAGACATGTATGATTCCTAGATTAATTGCATGCTTTGAATCCAACTATTACATTGCTTCTAATTTCAAATATTGTGAATGAACACAAAATTAAGAATTAGAGTTCTTGCTAAGAACTAAAGGGTCACCAAACTTGGTAATTGTAAGGATGTAAAGGTGGCGAATTAGCTCCATACATTAATCTTGAGAGGGTAAAGAATTATTTTTTTCAAAATTTCACAACAATTTCACAACTTAACATAAATAAACATATGATTAGCATGCATACCATAATACGATGATTTGTATGGATAAGATCCTTTCAAGAGAAAAACTCCTCACTCCAAAAGTCACACAATATATTATTAAAAAATCAACAACAAACCACAATATACTTGTGGAGAAAGTTTCTCATAGGAGTATTACCAAAAGAGATCTAAAGGAAAATAAAAAGCTATCAGAATACCATAATACATAAAAAATACACATTGTATACAATGCCCTCATAAAATAGGTATGCTTCAAGGGAAAATACATCATATCGACATACATCATATCAATAAAGAACGCACATCATATCCACCATTAGATCTCTGACCTAATGATAAATGATCAAGATATACAATGATAAATTATACATAAAATGTGGCTTTTAAGGGCACCATCCCCAAAATCCCATCGGGGTGCATAGCATTTGGACCCCACATGGGGGGTACCACCCTTATGTCACCCACACTCATTTATAAACAATAACATTTTATAATCAAAAGGTTGAGACACCATTTTTGTAACATTCTCCCACTTGTCAAGCACGTTGCAAGAGAAATAAGAGGGTTATCAATATCATGATTTGATTGATCGGGGATGATAGACCCATATACTGTGAACACCATTTGAACATCTTTTTTGTCATGATCTTAGTTGAAGAATCTGCAACATTCATAAAAGTTTCTATCTTAACTTGCTTCACATTTTCATCCTCAACCATATCTTTGACAAAATGATATTAAACATCAATGTGCTTGGTCATGGCATGAAAGTTGGGTTCTTAACTAAGTTATTTGCACTTTAACTGACATAATAAATTATCACTACATATTGTTTTATTCCATTATATAAATGTGTTTTTTAAAGCATAATGGCTTCTTTAAAAGCATGAGTAGATGCCACATACTTCGCTTCAATAGTGGACAAAGTAACATACTTCGCTTCAATAACGGACAAAGTAACTACAACCCTTTGCTTACTCATCCAACTAATTGCACTGTCCAATAAAATAAAAAACATAAGCACGAGTGGCTATTCTGTTATCAACGCCACTTTCCCAATTTCAATCAACATAACCATGACTATCAAGGGAAATATCATCTTTTATTAAATTACCACGATAACATAAATAATACTTTGAGACACTCTTCAAATATATGAAGACTCTTTTAACTACACCCTAATGAAATCTACTATAAAGACATATATCTAGAAAGAACTCCCATTTCTTAGGTAATGTCAATTTCAATGCAGACCAGAGCATACATGATCAAACTTTCAACTATACTCTAGTAGGGCATTCTAATCGTGTCTTTCATCTTCAATGGGGATGCAAGACAATCTAAAGTAGATAAATTTGTTCCAATTGTAAAAAGAACACATAATCGTCTACAATGTTGCATGTTGAACCTCTATAAAACTAAATTCACATACTTATATTGAAAAAAAATCTCTAACTTGAAGTTTGATTTGCTAGTATTTTTGGATTTTTTGGTGTCCATGTAATACTACTTTTTAGAGTATGAACTTTTAACATCTTTCTTCAATTATTATGACACTCTTTAAGGTGTTGCACTTGTGGGTGATCTCACCCTTTTAAATGACCTCACCAATAACTCCATTATTTATATTATTAGAGATAAAAAAATAAATGGTGGTTATGTATAACTCTATAGTTTCTATTATTATAGCTAAAGGATCAATAATTGGATTTTCCTTCATGTTGTGCACAACCTTACTAAGGATTTATTTCTTCTTTTTTGTCGAAGTCAACAATTTTGAGGTCATTCTATGTTGTGGCTATTGTCTTGTTCATTATTATTTGTAAGTTTTTTAACCCTAGACTGGAGAATTTACCATCTCTAAGAAAATAACCCTTCAAGTCCTTGTTTGAGTGGAGTTCCTTAGATTACCCTTACCATGTTGAATTTTCTTGATTCAAGTAAACTCTTTCTTAAGCATTATGGTTTGTGTTTAAGTTGAATATTTCTATTTCACTCATCCTAAATGATGGTTATTGTGTTGAGTCATATCTCTCGAAAGATTCAAAAAAATATCTAGATTGGGAAAATGAGCAGTCAATTTGTTCTTTACCTGTATTTTTTAGATACTTATTATTATTATTATTATTGTAAATATTTCAAACAAAAATTTAAGAATTCATTTTAATCTCTCCTTTCCCAAAAACCTCAGCATAACTTACTGCTTTTTTAAAACCCATAAAAAGATGAAGGTGGCATATAGTTGTTAATTGAAAAGCAAAAACTCTCTTAATAATTCTCCTCCCCCAATCTTCTTCACGATTTAGAGGTTAGGATTTAAAAATTATTTCAAATTCAAAGCTTCCAAAGCCTAGAAAGGATATGTTCATTCTCCTCATGGAGAGACCTTTGGTGCAATGAAATATTCAAGAGCCTTATTAGTAGCATCATTGTTATCTCAAAAAACAACTAACAAGTTTCGGGCTATATTCTTCTCATCCTCTAGCTAGGCATCAAAGGTCTCATATCCTTCTAAAGTTTTTAGAAGAGGGATAATATATGATAGATAAAAAAAATATCTATCGTCCAAACTCTTTCACATAGGAAGTTTTGAATCAAGTGATGATGTTTTGTATAGTAGTTATTCCAATTTGGATGAGGTAGAGATAAAGGAGATGATTCTTGACACTCATTTATGATATACATCTCCTGGAATATTTGAGGCCTAACACATCTCCCCCTAAAGTATTATGTTCAAGGAAATTCATTATAATTTATAGGTCTATACATGATCTATTTCTAATAGGTTTAGATTTATAATCTCTTTATTTCTCTAGTTTGTCATGTCATTAAGAATTATAGCTATTTTTTTGTGTTGAAACCATGAAACTAGTCAAGGTGGTGGTGTCAGCTTTCTCTCTTATATGTGGAATCAACATTTAGTTGACTACAAATATGGACCCATTCCATACAAAGCATATGATGTGGAATACTTTCAATAATATTTGAGTAACATCTTAAAGAGTATCAAGCATCTTGATCATGCTATATGATGTGAGCATAATATTTTCATCTTTCTAATTTCCATTCATTTATGAAGCCTTTGTCAGATGTATTTATTTGATACTATTTCTAACACAATTTCATATTTAGTGTCAATCAACTAAATCCAAGGCCATGAATGATCAATTCCTTATAAACACATATTTTCTCAATCATATGGTCACATCTACTAACATTAAGTGTTTGTAATATTTAACCATTTTCCATGCATGAGAGTGGATAGATAGCATAGTGAAATTATGATATCACTTGTACTTATCAATTTCTCTACATCTGGGGGGCTTTAATTAGCATTTTTTCATTTTTGGGCATATGTGGCTACTACCTTAAATCTCTACCTAGTCAACACTAGTTTGAAAGTGTGACAATTTAGTTTGGCTATTCAAATTTAAGTGTCAAAACTCTAGGCTATCAAAAATAGGTTGCATACTCTCACGCAATATGTGGAAGTGAAATTACAACTTGGCTCCACTAGCTTAATATTGAAGACAAGGTATCAAAACAACTCTAATAATTTTGTGCTCTCCACATATCGTAAACCATTAAGGAAATAAAGGAATGACAAAAAGTACCTAACATGTTGACATTCTACAAGTCTTTATTAACACTAAGAAGTTTTTTTTTACTCAAGAATACACTTTTCCTAGAGATTCTACCTTGTAACAATGCTTAAATGTGGTCCCCTAGGAGGTTTCCAATGTCTATTATATCATTTGTGACTATATTCTCACAAAATAAGATTTTATGGAAAATTAAGTTTGTAATGTTAAAAGAAAACAATCCTATCGGATGGCTTCCTCTATGAATTTTAAAAATCCTTACAATGCTTATAGTTCTTCTTAAGGTCTATCTTGAGTCCTTTTATTTTAAATACCTAGGAAATTTAATTAATAAATGTGACATGCTAGAATATTGCCAAGCCTATCGTTCTTTATCATAGGAATCTTCTTCCTTCACTTGTGAACTCTAAATTAATTGGTTTCATTAAATTGAAACTTATTTAGGATAATCTATTTATTTTTTGGAAGGAATGGAATGGACTCGACATTCTCAATATTTTTCCTTTTTATCAAATTTAATTTCACCAAGGCTTTTGACCATATTGAGTGATTTTTCATTCTTTGCTTGCTTCAAGCACTTTGTTTTGGTGCTTTTTTCATTGATCTTTTGCAAATGTTATATGTTGATGTCTCAAATTGTACTACCATTAATGGTCAACAATACAAGTCATTTTAAATTTATTCATCCACTCATTAAGGATGCTCTCTTTCTATAGCTCTTTATGTGCTTGCAATAAAAGACGTCAAGTATTTATTGGCTCAGTCAACTTCTCAAACCATAATTAAGGGAGTTTCCCTTCCTTATTCTTTTATTTAGTTTTCAACAGTTATTTTGTTGATGTTTCATTTCTCACCCTTATTGAAGATGAGATGTTGGTAAGCATGATATTCAATTCCTTAATTATTTTGTTAAGCCTCTAAATATCCAATGGTAAAAGATGCAAAACTATAGGAATTATTTTCTTCCCAAGTTAGATTGGTTAGATAAATTTGGCTAAGCATAGATTAATTGTGGGGAATTATATAGTTTTCTTGGAATTCCCATCACTTTTGAAGCTTATCCTACTACCCTCTAGAAAGTTGTTAGGCTTGTTAAAATGCTTAATTACTGGAACATGAAACCTCTTTCTTTAGTTGGAAAACTATTGATTTGTTAAAAAATGTTGGCTACCACAAATTCTTAGTGCTCCTCTTGTTGGGTGCCCTCAAAACTGTCTTACCAAAAATTTAAAAAATTACTTAGAGACTTTATTTAGGCCTCTATTTTTTAGCACAAAGGAGTTCATCATGTTGTTGGATAATATTATTGTCTTCCCCATGATGTTGTTGGGTTAGGTTTTCTTTCAACCCCTTGACAAGGTATTTCCCTACGTGCTAAGTGGATTCTTAGTGAGCATGAAGGAAATAAATCTTTAAAAATTACCATCAAACATTATATCAATTAAGGTGTACATTTTAGATGATCAATATGACAAGATCTAGATCACATTCTCTCCTCACCATGGCATAGAAAATTTTAAATCATGACACTTTTTTAATTAAAAGAATTAAGAAATACTAAGATATTATTAATACTTGGCTTCTCAATGCATGAGATGATTTTTGCAATGGCCTACCAATCAACTAAGAATCTATTTGGTGGCCTCTTGTTCTATCTTGTGTAGGCCCCTTCTATATAAAGTGTCGTGGATACATGCCTTAAAAAATTTCAAATAAGCCATTAGAACTCTTCTATATTATTCAAAAAGCTATCAAGAATGTGAATTGTTGGCTTGAGATAAAAACAAAGTTTAGTTTGTATAACTAATAATAGGAGACCTTTCAAGCATTTACTTATACAATTCCTCCCCAGATGATCCACAAAATTGGGGAAAGATCATTCAAGGTTCCTTGGTGGAATTAGAATGGTATAATAATGCATCATTCCATAATTATAATCACTTGAAAGGATATGTTGTGTTTTCTCTTCACCTTCTAGGCTAGCTAGTTAAATCATCACTAGCAGCTTTAGTCTTCTCTTAGAAGTTGACCTCATTGATTTTGGGCTATCTAGTTCACTGTTATTTAGCCTAAATTGTCTCCTTTTTTCTTGTGTGTTCTTCATGAAGGCGTTATCTCTATAGGATATTTTGTTGTCATTAGTTTAGACAAAGTCATAAGAATCAGAAGATTCAATCGATGAAATGCAGAAAAGAAAATATATGAGCAGTCGGTAATTTACACCGAGCAAGACAGTTAAGTCAGTAAAGCGTAGACACTACACCGAGAGCACACAGTTTACCGAACACTGAGAGCAAAAATAGTACATCGAGATGACAGTTATCGAGTACTGAAGAGAAATTTAATCGAGTGAAGATAAGTTACTTTACAAAGTTACATAATGGATTGTAAAGTGATAAGGATGCATTTAATACATTGATACCATAAAAATTGTGATTCTACAATGTGCGATGATGATTTTTTTACACGATCAATGATCAAAATAATTCAAAGAGAAGATCTAAGAAGCAAATTAAGCGGTAACTCAAAGATTGCTAATTCCAAGAAAAATACCAAGTACTGAGGTAAAGGTGACACGGTCACCGAGTGGAAAAGTAGATCTAACGGTTGAAATAATTTATCAGCAACCTAACACATAAGATTAAGAGGCAATATATCTTATACTTAAAGGATGATTTACAGAACAGAAGGAAGAGATTGAGACAACAAAGGATAAAGTGACATAGTATAGAGAAGGTTGTTATTGAAGAACAAAAATCAGAGCAGAGAGTACCGAGGTGATATCTTTCTACAGTTGAGCAAAACCAAGCAGTCTTACAGATTGAATTGAGGTAACACAAGTATTTCAGAGCACATAGAGTCTGATCAACATTTCTAATTGATGCAATTATAACAGACATTTATAAGTTGTTAATACTATTGTATTAAGAGCCAGAAATACCAATACTTGGTAAATCTTAACCGATATGATTTATGTAAAACCTTTAACAAGGTACATCTCTAAGTGTAGAGATTGTAAAATCCTCTAACCAGGTAGACTTAACAAGTCTTTGTGTACTCTTAACTGGGTAAGCTATCAAAATGGTTAAACTAAGTAATCTCTAATCGAGCACCCTTTATAATGCAGTTAGTGAAGGTTGTGGGTGTCATCCCCACCGCACTTTTTTCCTCTAACCATGGATTTCTGCGTAAACAAAATCATGGAGTTCTGAGTTCATTTACTTGAATGTTTGCATGTTATGTTTTATTTCAAGTTATTGAAATTGGTAATCAAAAAACAACAACAGTTTACAGTTTATGTTATCAAAAAATTTATTGGTACTGATTCACCCCTCCCCTCTCAGTCCCAAATTTCCATAAGTCATTCCAAAAATTGGTATCAGAGCAAGTACTCTTGAGTTATTATAGGGTTTGACCACCTGAAAGTTAAAGATCCTAGTCATGGAAATTTTTAGGCAATTTAAAAGACTTGATGGTCTTGAATCTGAATTGGATAGTGCAAGAGAGTTAATCATTGATCTAAAGAAGAAGCTTGACAGATCTCTAAGGGTTAGATTGATAATTTATGATGAACTAAAATTTACACAAGAACAAGTTCATACACTTGAAACAACATCTGAAGGCAGTTTTACTGATGAATCCAAGATAGCTGTAAAAGAACTACTGGAAAAGAATGATACACTTACCGAGCAGTTAGACCTAATGAAGATAGATCTTGAAACCAACATGATAAGAATGACTGAATTGATTGAAGGAAAAAGGATTGTTGAAGATGAAAAGAAAATGGCAGAAGATGATAAAAGACAAGTTGAAGTGAAGCTATTGAAAGAAGATAATGAGATCATGAGAATGACACAAGTTCACTATGACATGGCCGATCAAATTTTGAGTGCAAATCAAGCTAACACCAGAAAAGAATATGAGATTCAAGCACTGAAAGCTTAAATTGAAAGAATGGAACAAAGACTGAAAGATGCAAATGCAATACTGAAAAGAAATGAAGAAGCATTGAAATCTCTGGATCAACAATTCAAGAATCAGAAACAAAGAAATGACAAAACATGTATTGGATTCAAAGAGGACAACACCACCAAGAAAGGAGAATCATCAAAAGCACAGAGATATGAAAGTACTTCATCCCCACCAAGACAAAATAAGACAAGTTGCAATTACTGTGGGAAGTCTAGACATACTGCTAATGTCTACATGAGAAGGAACGGTAAATCACCAAGTATACCTAAGTTTGATGGTTATTTTTTTAGATGCAATAGGTATGGACATCAAGCATTTGAATGCAGAACTAATCTTGCTAACAATACAAGGAAACCCAGGTTTGATGGTTACTGCAAGAATTTTTATAAGTTTGGACACAAAGCTGAAGAGTGCAGAACAAAGGAAAGAAATGACAATTGGAAGCATAATCGAGAGAATTCTAAAACCAACCGAGCAGACATTTCTATACCATGGGACTATAATACAAAAATTTCATGTTTATCTTGTGGAAGGTATGGACACATTGCTGCAAATTACATGTTGATGCACTAAAGGAACACTAGAAGAGCTTGGATAAATCTTGGTATGGCATGTTTTCATTGTCATAAGGTAGGACACCTTGTGAGGAATTGTAGAGACCAAGGTGATGCACTGACCAAAGATGAATTTGAAGTAAAATCCCCTACTACTGTTGAGGAAATACGAGAACAAATGAACAAAATCTAGAGGAAAAAAACTCAGGATGAAGGGACATCATCCGGAAGCACAGACTGCACCATCTCTATCAAGTTGGTTGCACCGAGCTCCACCTAGTCGGTGAGAGGTATGAAGGAACTGCATGCTTATACTAAATCCTACTTCAATTCCTAGAAATAGATTTGAGATCCATATCAACATATTGAGATGCAATTGGATAAGTTGTATAAGTTTTGGATGAATATTATTATATATAGTTATTTTGTTTTACTTGGTCAAGCAAAGTAACTATGTAGTTGGTTAAAAAGTTAAAAGGGACTTGGCAAGGGCATTTATTGCACATTAATAGAGCCGTTAGAAACCCTAATCGAGGAAAAAGTATAAATACATCATTTTGAAAATCATTTGAACCTAACGTCTATAGAAGAACAATGAGAACATTTGCAGAGTGACTATCCTGAGCGAATTCAAAGCGAGTACGAGGTATTTTGTGAATCTTTGCAAGAGTTTTTAGTAACATTTGAGATATTTTCCAAGTTGCATTTTGCAAAGTCGTGGTTTGTCAAAGTGTGCCCTAGATTGTTTAGTCAAAACATTTGAAGTTATCAATGGCACCAAAGTTACAGACACTTACAGTTGTGAAGGAAGTAGAACTAGTTAATCCAGAATACAAATTACCCTCAGCTATAGTCTTTGAGACACTTGGGAGACTCTACTAGCCGGATTGCAACAGAGGTACAAACATATTTTTGATATTTAAGTTTATGGTTGAGACTTTTTGTCAAAAAAGGGGAAATATATATATATTCTGAAAATTAAAAAAAAAAAGCAAAAAGAGAAAATAGAAAAAAAAAGTATATATGTGAAAAGGAGTAAAAGAGGAGTAACATCCAAGGGGGAGTTACTAAGTCTTGATGACTTTGAATTTTTTTTCAAAATGCTCAACTAATGTCAAAGGGGGAGATTGTTATATCTATAGGATATTTTGTTGTCATTAGTTTAGACAAAGTCATAAGAATCAGAAGATTCAATCAGTGAAAGGTAGAAAAGAAAATATATGAGTAGTCGATAATGTACACCAAGCAAGGCAGTTAAGTCAGTAAAGCACATACACTATACCGAGAGCACACAGTTTACTGAACACCAAGAGCATAGATAGTACACCGAGTTGACAATTATTGAGTACTGAAGAGAAAGTTAACCAAGTGAAGATAAGTTACTCTACCAAGTTACTTAAAGGATTGTAAAGTGATACGGATGCATTTAATACATTGATACCATATTAATTATGATTCATCAATGTACAATGATGATTTTGTTACACGATCAACAATCAAAATAATTCAAAGAGATTATCTGAGAAGTAGATTAAGCGGTTAATCAAAGATTGCTATTTCCAAGAAAAACACCAAGTACCAAGGTAAAAGTGACACAGTCACCGAGTGGAAAATTAGATCTAATGGTTGAAATAATTTATCAGCGACCTAACACATAAGATTAAGATACAATAGATCTTATACTTAAAGGATGATTTATAGAGAAGAAGGAAGAGATTGAGACGACAGAGGAGAAAGTGACAGAGGAGAAAGTGACATAGTACATAGAAGGTTGTTATTGAAGAACAAAAATCAGAGCAGAGAGCACCAAGCTGATATCTTGCTACAGTAGAGAAAAACCAGGCAGTGTTATAGATTGAATTGGGGTAACACAAGTATTTTAGAGCACATAGAGTCTGATCAACATTTGTAATTGATGCAATTATAATAGACATTTATAAGTTGTTAATACTTTTGTATTGAGAGCTAGAAATCCCACTACTAGTTAGATCTTAAGCGATCTGATTTATGTAAAAAATTTAACAAGGTACATCTCTAAGTGTAGAGATTGTAAAATCCTCTAACCAGCTAGACTTAACAAGTCTTTGTATACTCTTAACCGGGTAAGCTATCAAAATGGATAAACTATGTAAGCTCTAACCGAGCACCCTTTATACTGCAGTTAGTGAAGGTTGTGGGTGTCATCCCCACCGCAGTTTTGTCCTCTAACCAAGGATTTCTGCATAAACAAAATTATGGAGTTATGATTTTATTTACTTGAATGTTTGCATGTTATGTTTTATGTTTTATTTCAAGTTATTGAAATCGGTAATCAACAAACAACATCAGTATACAATTTATGTTATAAATTTTTTTATTGGTACTGATTCGCCCCTCCCCTCTCAGTCCCAAATTTCCATAAGTCATTCCAACAAAAGGTCGTCTACTCAGTTCTCATTTAATGCATTTAAGAGTTCCTAATCCTCATTGTCTATTTTGTGGATAATTTGTAATACTTGTCAAGTTGTTTTTCGAGTTCTACTCTAGAGCTCAAGAAACATGGATTTGAAATCATGATTTATTTAGGCCTTATCTAGAGTCGTTCTTTTTATGGCATATGGTTTTGTAAAGGGAATACCCTCGTAGCACTTTCAAATATTCTCAGAATTGAAATTCTTTGAGAATGAAGATTTTCTTCAACAATTGGAAAGATATAAATTCTATTATTTTATCAAGATCTTATATGAATGTTCATTTCTTTCTTTGCACTAAAGCTATTATTTGTTCTAATGTGCTTATGTAGATTTAGGTGCACACCAAAATAATTACACTTGAAGTGGTCCATCTACATAATATTTTGGACCACTACACGATAATATTCCTCGCAATCTTGCTAGAGTTATATTTACCACCTTTCCTCCTCCTTAAGGATGCTAATGAGGTGGTACCCTCTTTACTAGAAAAGATTGTACTTCCTAGATATGTTGCCCCGACCCCTAGGAAATATAGATCATGCCCCCTACGGTTAGTCTCAACCCTCACAGCCACATTCTACTTCTCATGAGTATCTCACTCCTAGTTGGTTACATTTTGGCAAGCTTTGTTGGGTAGAGTTGACTATTTCTTTGATGCATTCTCAATAACCTTTGAAGGATGCTCCTAAGCAAGAGGTGCATTCACTAGTTGGGATTAGCTTGATGACAACCTCTCTTCTAGTTTTTTTGGACAAAATTTGATGATAAAACCCCCTCCTAGAATTGCATTAGCTTCTTAGGGTTTTATGCTATATTTGTGCGGGATCCTTTGACTTTTTATCTCTTGTTTGAACCTGGTCTAATTTAGAATTTATGTGTTTGTGTTCTTACCAATCATCCATTTTTTGCGAATATTGTACTATTGTATTTTCATTTAATTAAAAATTTAGTAAACTTATTCAATCCCTAAGTTTTATTTATGATTAGTGACCTACACTTAAGCATTTACTTAGGCAGTTTTAGTTGGTTATCACTGTGGCCGAGCTAAAACTATTCAAGGCCGAGCAACATTTCTGAGCAGGAATACAGGTTGTCAAGTTACATCATGCTGAGCCGAGCAGATACTTAAGTGCCAAGTGACAAAGATGTTAAGTGCCGAGAAGAACAATTTTTGCATACATGTCAGGATAGATTCAAACTTTGAGGTAAAATGTTTAGGCCAACTTGTATGAGCTTTGGGCCGACATATGCAAGCATTTAATATTTATCTACGGAGTTATTTATGCATTTAACTATTTTATCCTATGCATGGCATGGAGCCAATCAGGAAATTATAATCCATTGGAGGCATAAATATTAGATCTTGATCGTTGATCTAGATCTCGCCTATAGATCCATAAAGACATATAAGATTGATTCTAACCCTATTATTAGTAAGAGAGAGATACATAGAGAGAAGGGTTTTTGCGTTCATGAGAGATGAACAGTGAGTTATTTTGAGAAGAAGCTTAGATCAAGCAGAGTGACAGAGAAGTGTATAGCAGAGTAAAGACATATCTGATTGTGAGATCATAAAAGGTATTGGAAAGAGAAGATCTGTCATCAGCATCTGAGTGCATAACGAAGGATCACTACTTGAAACATTCTAATAGGTGTATCAGGTGAAATCTCTTAACAGAGTGGTTCTAACAGGCCTACTTTAAATCTCTTAGTTCAGTGCTTACTTTATTGTAGGTTGAAATCCTTTCACAAGGTAGATTGTAATGATCTTTAGTTCTTAACCGAACAGAACCTTAACCAGGTAGATTGCATTTTGTAATCACACTCTTGTAGCCCTAAAAGGCACACTTTATTGCTGCAGTATTGAATATTTTGTGGGTGTCATCCCCACCCCAGTTTTACCTATTTGGGTTTCTGGGTTACCAAAATTCTGTGTTATGGGTTATACATTTCATGTTGTTGATGTTATCTGATGTTAGGTTAAATTCATATATGTATGAATGTGGATCAATTTGTTTTAAGTGATTAAGTTTTAAGATCTGATTCACCCCCCCCCTCAGTATCTTGCTTTCCCAATATTGTACTTCCAATAATTGGTATCAGAGAAAAAGAAGATAGCATTACATCAGCTTGAGATAGCAAGACATGAATTGAAGAAATCATTGACAACTAGGAGAGATTCGGCAAAACAAATGAATGATACTCATTATCAGGAAGATGACACTGCAAATCTATTTCAGAATGGATATTCTACTGAGAGCAATGCAGCGATTGTAGATCTACTAGAAAAGAACAATGTACTGTGTGAAGAAGTCAGGAACTTGAAAAGAGAACAAGAAATGCAGACAGTAAGACTATGTGAAGTAGTGGAACAAAAGAAGAAAGTTGAAGATGACAAAGCTATGGCAGAAGAAGATAAAAGAGTGATAACTGTCAGACTTGATGAAAGGACACATGATGTGCAAATGATGAGAATCAATCAAGTTGACATGGAAAATCAACTGCTACTTGCAAATCAAGAGATTAGTAGGAAAGATATGGAAATGATGAATCTGAGATCTGAGAACAATCAATTGAAAGATGATTTGAGATCTGAGAAGGAATTGAATGAAAGGTTGAATAAACCTAATGAAGCTTTGAATCATTTTGAGAATCTAATGGAAGCATCAAGAAGACCAAAAGATTCTTCTAGATTAGGTCACACTAAACCAAAGACATCTATTGAGAAAGGAGAATCATCTAAGAATGGTGAAAGGAGGAATGCAAACACAAAGAACAACAAACCTGTTTGCCATCACTGTGGAAAACCAGGTCATACAACAAACATTTGCTGAAGCAAGAAAGGTAAGTCAAATCCTAAACCTAAGTTCAATGGTTATTGTTTTAATTGCAAGAAGTTTGGACATAAAGCACATGAATGTTGGGCTGAAGCAAATGATGCACCTCCCAAACCAAGATTCAATGGTTATTGTTACAAGTGTCAGAAATATGGTCATAAATCACAAGATTGTAGATACAATGCTAAACAACAATGGACATCTAAGACACAAACAAAAGCACCTAGGAAAGGCAACACTTACAATTGGGATTATAACACAAGGCAGAGTTGGCATTACTGTGAAGAATATGGACATGCACCTGAAGATTGCTTAAAGACACATTTTAGAGGAAAATCTAAGAGTTGGATGAATGGAAGCCTAGTTTGCTTTAGTTTTTTGAATATTGGTCACACTAAGAGAGAGTGTAGGACAAGAGTACCTACTCCTACTATTGAGGAAATAAGAGCATAGATGAACCAGACATTGGTAAGGAAAACATAGCCAAGCAACAATGAAACTACTGAAGCTGAGGTCACCCAATCCAATGGATCAGGTGATCACACCATCTCTAACTGAGCAATAGAGGTATGTAAGGAGCTTCATTTAAATTTCAAATCTTACATCAGTTCCTAATATGTAAATATGCCAAATTCCATATTTGCATATGTTGAGATGCACCAGGACATGTTTGTGACAAATGCCGAGAAGAGTTAATTGCACTATCCAAGTTGGTTGGCCGAGTAAGTTTTGTGATGGTCGAGTATGGTAAGCCAAGTGGTATGCAAGTTGCGTTAGTCGGCCAATGACAGCTAGTTTGCACTAACCTAATGGGAAGAACATTTATTGCTTACCTACCTTAACCTTTTGAGTCTATATAAGGATGAACTGTTTATTCTTCATTTTACCTTGCGATTTTCAGTATTGACAGAGTGATTGAAGAAGTTACAAAATTGATCTTAGCAAAGTTTGTTTTGAAGATCTTGACCAGCGTATCGTCGGCAACCCTAAGGTGAACAGTGCGAAGTGTTACTTGCCGAGGTACCTCATTCTTCATTTTTGAACCCTAATTTCAAAGATTATGGCTACAAGTTCTTCCGCACCAGTCAAAGGTATGGAGGAGGAGCTGAGGCAAATTAAGCTAGTGAGAAGTGTGCGTGTGCACCTCCTAACTTTTGAGCCATTCCTGAAAGTGCAATTTTAGGTGATCTAAACAAAGCCCTCTCATCTATTCCACCAAAGGTACTTATGATCCACGATGTTAGATCTTGTTACATGGTTAGGATTGGTGAAGTAGGTGACAGTGAATTGAGGGAATCCTACAACAAGTTGTGAGATAATGGAGTTCTGAAGGATGAATTCAAGCATTTAGCTGACAAAGGGTTAACTTGTGCCATAGATTTTCCACTAGACTTCAAAGATGAATGGATGAAGGTTGTTCTAAGACGAGTTCATAATATGCATATATGGCTGGACAATGGACCAGTTAGGATCACTAAAGACATTATTCATCGAGTAACTGGATATCCTGTTGTCAGTGGAAAATGAACGATGAGAGACCAAAGTAAAGAAGAAATAGCAGCTAACATAGGAGCTATCTGGAATAACAGAGGTATGACTATCTCTACAATTGAAGATTTAGAACTTGACTTTGGAGTGAGAGTGATTGCACATAAGTTCTATCATTCGAGTCGACTGGACAGTGTTCCCTACACAGTTGTGGACCAAGCATGGAAGATAGTTAAGAAGAATCACACCTACGACCTTGCCGAGTTGCAATTGACACAACTTGCCGAGAACCTACTATCGATTAGAAAAGCTAAGAGCTCATCATGTAAGTTTGGTTCTTTACTAGTTTGCATATTCTTCTATGTACAGAATTCATTTCCTACAAAGGGAAATATTGTTTGGAAGAAGGATAGACCTATTATTGTACAGATTAGTGAATGTATTCAACAATTAGGCAATAATTTCAATAGTATTATGGGAAACTACTTTGTGGAATTCAAAAAGAGAATGAGGTTGAGATCTAGAATTCCTAGTTCACTTGCGGAAAAGCACTATGAAGAGATATGTTTTCTAGTCGACACAGATTACACATACATTCAGGCTATGACACCTAGGGTATCATGGCTAGAGCCATTTCCCTATGAAGTTAACATTGATGAAACATCAACAGCTATCACAACACTTCTAGCAGAGGAGATTGATACAAAAGCAAAGAGATTTGGAAATTATGATGTAGCTAAGGCAAAGATATCTATGAATCTAAAGGCAGGAACCATGGAGAGAAAGAGGAAAAATAATGTGAAGAATCTGAAGAAAATGGTTGGATTGGTGAGTGATGAGGAGCCAGAGGATGCACCTCTAGGCATATCTACTGGACAAGGATAAGATATATCTGAAGAAGAATAAGAAAGAGTAAGTGAATCTGAGGAAGAGATTCCTATTAAGGCAAAAGGAAAGAAACCAGCAGTAGCCAAGGTAACTAAGCCAATCCAAGCAAAACCTAAAGTTACCCCTCCCATTGCCAATCATCCAAGGACAAGGGCATATCCTGCTACATCTCCAGTAGTGCAAACAAAATTATATTCAAAGAAGGTTGGAGAGAGTAGTTCTGGATCAAAGACAAAATTTGCAACAAAGGCTATGCCGAGCCTACAAGTAAAGAGACCAAGAAGGAAACTGCATTTGGATCTAGAAAGTGATGAAGAAAAGACTAAAAATGATGAACCTAAAAACATACCAACAACACCATTCAAAAGAACCAATGATATTAATGAGGTATGTGAGAATTTGAGGAATTTTGCAAGGTTATCTGGCTTTAAGTTTATCAAGTATGAGAAATTGAAGGTAGAGGATAAGCATAAAGTTCAGGAAGCTTTACTAGATATGATGAGCAATTTTAAGTTAACTCCTGTACAGATAGGAAACAATGTGCCGAGTGAATTATATGAGTTTCTATCTAGCAAATGGGAATTTGCACTTACTACTAAGAGACAGATTAGAGAAGGTACATTAGCTAAGGTTATCCCTGAGCTGACTAAGAAACAAAGAGCTAAATTTATTGAGGAATACAAGCATAAACTTCAACCTAAACTCAGAGGATATGTTGTTTTGAAAAATGATATTGAAAGTATAGCACAGTAGAGTACAAGGATATGGAAGGAAATCTTTGGATTGATAGCTCCACAAAAGGAGAAAACTGATGGAGGAACATCTGGGCAGAAGGATAAAGAAGTGGAAACCACCCCTCCACCATAGAAAACAAAAGATCAAATTTCTATTGAGCCTGAAAAGAGTGAAGTAGAACCGAAAGAACAAATAGATACAGTAAACACCATTGATCTGACAACAGACAATCCAATTGACATCACAATTGATGACTCTAGTAATTTGGATACCGAGGGTAAGGATGAGCCGAGAGATAGAAGCAGAGAATCACCTATTAAGGCTACAGAGGCTGAATGAGAGAATAGTATAGAGAAACCTGAAGATAGATTTGAACAAAAGGAAGCAGAGAAGGAGAAGACATATGAACAAGAGGTAATTTTACAAAATTCACCTATTTTAGAGGTTGTGAAAATACTTTTAGATAGTGGAAAGGAGATGAGGGATAGTAACAATGAGCCTAAAGAACAAGAGGCAGTGCAAGTGTTGGTTGATTTACCACACTCTGCATCATCAACTCCCACTGGACCTAAAATAGGAGGTATGCCTGATCAACAGGCAATTTTGACTAAACTGAAAGATGCAATGGTGACTACTACTGATACAGGAAAAGGTATTGTAGAAACGAAGCTGAGCAGTAGCTCGCCTAAATTTAAGAGGAGGAAAGTTATAAGGAAGAAGTCTCTGATTCTTGATGTCACATTAGATGAAGTGATTGTGATTCCACCATGGGATCCCAATGTTTTATCTTATGAACATATTGAGACTCTTCAAGAATTACTCAAGAGGAAGAAAAGGCAGGAAGAAATGAAAAGAGAGAAGAAGCAAAAGCAGGTGTTACATGACATCAAAGATATACTTGTAAAATATTTTGACATGGAAGATGAAAATCCTCAAGCTCCTATTCTTGAACAGTTAGTTCATATTGTGCAAAAGGTAAATGATGACAACATTGAAGCTAATGAGAAGTTATTGCAATGGTCCGAGAGGAAATTTGAGAACAAAGTACTGGCAAAAATCTCAGGAGAGATTGCGACAAAGCAGGTTGAACTTTCTTCTCATGTAGAAATTTTGGAGGAAGTTGCAACTAATGTTTATTCTTTGTATAAGAAGTTATGTGATGTTGAATTCTTCACAAAGGATAATCTATAGGCTATAGACAAATTTCAATTAGACTTGAAGTCAACTGGAAGTTCACTGAGTATGGATGCTAGCACTAGCTCCTTACATTTTAACAGATTGACTAATGCACAAAGGAGAATAGCCAAGCTCATGGCTAAAGATGGTCGGATAAGGGCCAAATTGATTACTATTCAGACCAACCCGATACCTCATCTGGAGGTAATTCAGAAAGAACTTTCAGCTGCAAAAGAATTGGTTAAGAGAACTGCCGATCTCTCTACTGCAGAAAGTTTAGTGAGTCTAACTGCCGAGATAGAAGTCAAATTAGAGATTATGAAGTTTGTTAAGGACAGTTGGGACACTGCATTTGCGTCCACCTTACAACTTCATAAATAATTTTTGGATAAGTACAACTTAACCCCACCTACAATCAGTGACAAAAACAAGGGAGAATCTGACAAGGATACATCGTAAGAAGAACAGTATAGGTATAATTGTAAATATTTTTTGAAGGCATGTATACTATGTAACTTTTTGTATATAGTATGGAGTACATTCCTAGGGGGAGTGCATTGTGTACTTAGGCAACATTTTGGATGGAATGAATCAAAATGATAATTGTGTTTTTGCCACTAATATCAAAGGGGGAGATTGTTAATCCCTAAGTTTTGTTGATGATTAGTGACCTACACTTAGTCATTTACTTAGGCAGTTTTAGTTGGTTATCACTGTGGCCAAGCTAAAACTATTCAAGGC
>MU227793.1:631861-644761 GCA_018584345.1 Thuja plicata
TATATATATATATATATATGGCTAAAAGTCTCCCTACAACTATGTTTTTGTCATCCTTCTATCATTTTAAAATGACTTATCAAGCTCAAAACATTATGTAAAGTTTTGACTTCTATTATTTGCTCTAAAATAATATTAAATAATTGTAATGAATGGTTAAGTTTCATATATTTTAATTTTTTTATAAAAATTTTAATACTTTATTCTTGGAAAGATAACTTGATACAAATTATTATTTATTAAATATGAATCAATAAATGATATTTTACTATACATATTTAAATCTTCAAATCATCTCTTTAAAAAAGATCACTTTCTCATAAAAAAATATTTTGATTTTTTATTTCAAAAATAATATAAATAATTCATAAAATCCAATCTTAAAATCATAATCTAAACTCACTATCTAAATTGTAACTAAAAACACCTTAGATAAACTTAAAAATATTTTTAAATAAAAACAAAACAAACCTAAAAGCAATAATTTATGTTATTATAAAAAAACAAAAATTTAATAAAATAATACTGATTTACCCACATGATAAGCATAGTCAACGTGAAATCATTTTCATATTATAATTGATGACAAATATTGAAAGATCATTTAGTTGTTATTCAATAAATAAGTAGAGCAATTGTTGGTATGTATACTTTATTGGTATGAGTGGGAAAAATAAACTACTCCTTACAAGGTTTATTATTATTTCTTTGAATATACTCTTGACTTTTTGGGGTTCCTCACACTTAGGAAATATGTGTCATTGTATATACCTACATACCTTATCAATAAATGGTAGAAGTTGGTTGTAACAATAATTGAATAAAAAACATTTAAAATATATATACATATGGTGATTGATGTTTTTCTTAGATATTTTTTAATAAATTGTTAGTTATTTTAGAGATGTTTATTTAGTATTATATAATGTTCTTTTTTATATAAGCTTGATACAACTAAACAAAGTGTTTCAAGAATAAGAGTTTTAAGATTTATATTTTATTCTTTGTCTTTTTTATGATAATCTTTAGTCTTTTAAGACATTATGTTTGAGTGTGAAGAGTAATATAGTTCATTTTATTATTTTATTTTTAATATAAATGTTGGTTAATGTATTTATGGTAGTTCATAAAATAAATAGTTGAATTATTCAAAATCAATTATTAAGAAAAAAATTTAGGAAATAATGGTGAGAATATTAACCAATATTATCAAAGGCAACATGTCATGACATTTAAATTATGTGTTTTTATTTTTTTTATGATGGTTAGATTTCTATTAAGCTCAACAAAAATACACTTATTACAAATGTAGTTGTAGTGTTAAAACTATAAAATAAGTTTCTATTAAGTTATAACCCCCACTTAACTCAAATTACTCATAGATCTTGTTCATAGTTTTCCTTCATCTTGAAACTATAAATCTTTTATATTTACAAGATGGATGTTCTTTAAAAAATATACATATTTTAAGAGATGTCTAACACTCTAAATAATAGAATATGTATGCATTCTATGTAGAAATGATATTAAACAATAATATATAACAAATATAAACATACCAAGTTATGCATGTTAAAAAACTCTTATGGAAGATGAAACAGTTTTTCCTTTTCAATGACAATTTTTTTGCCTTTATCTAGTTACATTGATCCATACCAAAGTTTGAGGATCAATAGATAATATTATGGAACACTAATAATTGACCTTATTTTAATTTTGTGTCTAATAATGAAGATGCCAAACTTTGTAGTACATCATATTATAAATCGACCTCAATAATTTAGATTGTATGTTTGTTAAACTTGAACAAAGGTGATTGCAAAACTTGTACAAGGTTTGGCATGCCTTTAAATAGAACCATGTTTGGTCTATCCAAAGTACCTTGCACTTCTTGAAAGACTAGAGAATTGTATCTAACAAAGATGGAATATATTGACCTTGGAAGTATCACGAACATTTAAAGGGGGGTTTGTGGTCTAAAAAATGATTAAAAATAAGTTAAAATCATTCCAAGCCATGGGAACGGACTTGGTGATATATCATTATAGCAATTGTAGAATAAAAATAGAGTTATCACTAATTAGTATGATGTTTCTAATTACAATGTAATTTCTAAAATATTATCTAAAATCTATAGCAATAACAATAATTAACCATTTAGTACTTTAATTTATATTTAAAATAATAGAAAACAATAAGATTTGAATTTTACAAGTTAATTTTAAATTGGCAATAGAAATGAGAGTAATGAAAGAAGAAACATGAATGATCAAGAGGCTAAAGTAAACATACAAGGTTAAATGGGGATTACAAGAAGGCTTTGGTCTACCATAATTCCAAGTTTTGTAATCTATACTTTTTTACAATCTATAAAAGGGATGAAAGTGCATATGACTGTAACATTATTCAATTGTCGCTCTTTCACAGAGCTATTAATGTGTATCACATAACCAACCATATTAGGTAAATGATAATCAAGTAGGCACCCTTAACTTGCAAACTATTAAGTTTCACATAAATGACCATCTTGATAATAAATAATTTTTTATATACATTGTATTGTTCTTCGTGTAACATCTCATCTTTCTCCCCTTTTAAGATTGGTTCTTGGTTTGGAAAACATTTTTTTTTTAATCTTGTTCTCTCTTTTATCACCCTAACAATGGATTGGGGAGTGTGATCTGAAATATTGATGCAAAAAACTCCAAGACAATCTACGGAGAAACAATATTTACAATAATAATCTTGAGATCTTCAACAATAACCAAAATTTATGCTCCATCATAAAATTTCTTCTCCAAATAAAAAGAGTTATCCTAAATAAACCAATCCAAAAAGGAATGAATAACTACCTTAACCCTAACCTCATCCAAATTATGTTGTATTAGGGGAAGAGCATTTGTTACCCCACACTCCACACACATGTGGACTTCCCAATTACTAACTTTAAAGAAACCCAAAAAATTGATAACTAAAAGCCCATTAACAAATATATCATGTACCGCTAGCCACACACTTGTAGCTTGAGTAATGGATATTTTTGAGCAACTATCGCGACAATTTTTGCTTAAGTATTGGCAAATTTTTTATTGATACCATGACATTTGTGCATAAATATTGACAATTTTTTAGGCGGTTGCAGTGCACAGTCATTGAGACATCTTTAAGTAGGTATCAAACAACGCTTTGAAATGACCAATTTTTTTACCCCCGTGCATATAATAGATCCCACAACGTGCATCTTTACAACCCATAAACCAAAACAATAGCTTTAAGTAGCTAAGTCACATATAAAGACAACCCAAAATGAAATCGTTGAACTCCCACTTATCGTTTATAATCTGTGAGTGTGCGAAAATAGTTATAAAGACTACTAGTCCAATTCTCCTAATTACCAAAATTTAATTTCTACTTTTATTAGAAAATTAAAAAAACAAAAGATAGGGGAAAACACCCAGTAGCCGCCCAGGCTAACTTCGTGCACCTAGAACTCCTAAATCGTAAGTCAGATTTTGCCGATTTTTTCAGTGTACCTCCATAGGTGAGTGAAGTGCTTAAAGCTAAGGTTTCAGCTTTTGGGTATTCCCAGATCTCTCTATAGGAATTGTGGAGCACAGAGTGTCCAAAGTGTCATTTCAAAACACGCTCGATACCCGCTATGTTCTTACACCAATAGTCATTTTATCAAAAAATGTCACTACTTGTGGCCAAATGTCTTAGTAGTTGTTACAAAATGTCTCAATAGTGGTGCACAAATGGGCCAATTACCAACCAAAAAAGGTCAAAAATGATCAGCTATTAATACATCTTAATCCACTATTGATACATATGTTTTTCATTTTTGAAACTCCTTTAGTATCAGGAGTATCTATGACACTATTCTTAAAATACAAAACATATTTGAAAATTCTTCAAAAGTTATTCCACACACTATTCAGGGTTCTTATCAATACGAATTCCTTTTAGATAGTTTATACAATCTTAAAAAAAAATATTTCAAAGTACAGACATAAGATTTATCATTCCTTTTTGTCTGCAGTTGTGCAGAAGCATTTAATACATACGGCTGAAAATATCCTTGAAAACGTAAATGGGTCGTCTGTTCATTCATGTTATTGTTGTGAAAAAACATGAATAAGTAAGTAAGGCATTCAGTCTTATTTATTGAATGGACAACACTTGTGAGGTAGTTAATAGCTCTGATACAGACTGCAACAGTATTTATGACCACATATGGGGATACAAAATGCAAGCTAAGGTTTTTGTCTATTTTTACTTCTTTTGTACAGCATTTAATGCTGTCAAACTTGTGTACCAACACGCAAGGATATACAGACTCAGAGCAGAGGAGATTTTAATGCTTTCAATTACAATGATTTTTCTGTGGAATCCATCATCAGCTAAATGTCTATACATGCATCAAAATATCTGTTGACAAGATCTTTATTTGAATTTAATAATAATTAAATAAAAAAATCAGAATATCATGGTACTTTGAAATTGATTTAATTATTAAATTCAAATAAAAGTCTTATGAAGGGCTCTTTTGATGTTTCAATAGACAATTCCACTATTTTAGAGATAATAGCCTTACACTTGTACTTAGAATTTCTAGACTTCAATTGGAGTTGTGCAACTTTATTGGTACCTAGCATATGACTACTCAAGCATTTGTGCATAAGTATAGGTAATTTTTGAAGTGGTTCTGCATAAGTATTGTCAAATTTATTGGCATTTGTGCATAAGTATAGGTAATTTTTGAAGTGGTTTTGCATAAGTATTGTCAAATTTATTGGTAACCATAGCACATGACACTTCAAAATTACTAGTTTTTTACCCTTGCGCATATAATGGATCCTACAATGTGTGTCTTTATTACCCAAAATAAAAATAAAAATAGCTAGAAGTATTTAAGTCACATTGGGAGAACAAAAAAATCCATCAAAAATTGATGTACCGTTTATGATTTGTGGGTGAGCAAGGTTAGCTTTAACAACTACCTATACGCTTCCCTTGTATCAAACTCATCAACCACCAAAGATATATTGTCTTGATAGTTAGATGGGATACCACCTACTTATAAAGTGTTCAAAATGTTCATATTTTGTCCCAAGTCAATTTACAACTAGGGGAGAGGACCCAGTAGTTGAGAAAATTCCAATAGTTGTTATAGCATTTATTGATTCAATGTCCAATATTTTTGACAATATTGCACCAATAGTGGTGACTTTAAAGTTGTTAGTGTTGGTGATGACTACACTTACACTAGTGGTGAATATATTGCACCAATATTGGTGTCTTTTAAAGTTGTTAGTGTTGATCTTTACACATCTTACTTCCTCACTTACACTCACATCTCAATTACAAAAATTGATCTTACATTATATCGATTACAAAGAATAATCAACCGTTAGGTCGACAAAGACCTATTACAATAAAATATATAAATATTTAGCTCAATCCTGCAAGTGATCCAAATTAAGTCGGCTAAGACTTAGATAGGACCCAAATCATCAACTACGAACACACTAGCACATCATCGCAGCAGTATCAAGAATCTCAACATGTTACTTCATCAGGTCGGCTAAGAGATAAATGAAGAAACACCAACACGCTGCCCATAACAACAAATTTGATCACATCCAATGATGCAGTCCAACAACATGATCCTTACATGATCCAAGAACATCAACAAGCATCATGAATACCATCCAGAACACTTCACATCATCTGAACTCCATCTCTGATCAACAGGAACACCAAATATTGAACTCTACCATAACAAAAGATAGCTTGTCGTACTTTGAATCAAGAAAAACATCATATGTGAACATAACGATAAGGCACCATGCAACCACCAACTTCGCAACCTTTGCAACATCAAATCCAAGTCGTACTGATCCAAATACTCATCTACTCAACACAGGAACACTGTAACAACAACAACTAACAACTCGATCATACCTTACTCAAACTTTCATCTAAACTTTTGTGAACCTCTGTAGAGAATCTACAAATATTTATGAACAATACCTTACGATCACAACTCAAGATATTTAATACATAATCTGAAACAACTGAAATCATCTTTCTTGAACATTATGAACACGTTGTCTGAAACAACAAACAGTATGTTGACATCAATGAAAAAACATTTATGTCAGCACACCCAAACACAAAACTCTGACATGATCAACAATCTTCCAATCGTTATATGTCCTTAGGTTGATAAGATAAATTAGCTCTAATAATGGAATTTGATGGATACTTAGTAAAGAAATCATGTCTTTGAGTTGAGGTGTCATACCTAGTTGTTTGTCCAGTGTTTGAGTCCAACATTTGGGTTGAAAACTTACATGGTATTAGAGAACTTACGAGTTGTGGCTTGGCATTTTTGGAAGCAAATCTGGGAGTGTAGGGTTGTTTAAAAAACACATGAGTATGCTCTTCTCTTAATCGGATAATTAGAAAAGTGTGGAGAAAATGCTTGTTTCTGGGGGGGGGTCTTATGTTGGCTTTCTAGTTTAAGTTTTTTTTAAGTTTCCTAGATATTTTCATGGGTTGTTAAAAATTGGGGCACTTTGAGGAAAATCATATTGGCCCATTGGAACTAGAAGGCCCAAAAACCCCTATTTTCATATAATTCATCCAATAAGGGTTCAATTTTTTTGGGATTTTTTTAGGGTTGTGTTATTGTAGGAATTTTTTGTGCAACCACCATAATTTTGATGCAAAATTTTTTGTACAACCATCTCAATTTATGTGCCAAATTTTCTATACAAATGCCTCGATTTACTTGCTAGATTTTCTATACGACTGTCTCAATTTACTTGCCAAATTTTCTATGTGAACACCTTGATTTTTGAACCAAATTTTTTGTATAGGCACCTCAATTACATGCTAGATTTTTTGTACAACCAACCTAATTTTTGTGCCACGGGTTGTTTGATCACTAATGGTAACTTTTTTTATCCATATCGTTTGCATACGAACTAGGATCAAAGCAATTCTTTTTTTGAAAGTGCATATTTTTTTGTGTACTACACAATGGTGCTATTTATTTCATTTGGTTCAGCACATAGATCTATAATATAAATATTTGTTCATTTTGTGAGAACTTGTATAGGCATTGAATTCAAGTCCACTTAGCTTTCTATCGCTAGTGGCCATTGTAATTGCACTGCTTATAAAGTTGTGATATTGCTATCAGGATTCAACTGTGTAGTTTTTGAGTCAAACTCATTGACCCATAATTCATGAGTAGTGGTTCACATGAACCAATCTCTCATGAGAATGAATGGAACACTTAGCACTCATTGGATCTAGGTGATGCTCACAGAGGTGAAGCACCGGGACTTCCCGGGAGGTCACCCATCCCAGTACTACTCCAGCTCGAGCGCGCTTAACTACGGAGTTTCCTCCATGGTTAAACCCACTCTACTTGCAATGGAATCCTGATAGCAATATCACAATTTGACTTGCTGTGGAAAAATATCTCCTGCTTATAAAGTGTCAAAATCATTATTCATTAAAGGGGATTTTTGATTAAGTAATTCAGGGGGGTCTCCTGTTGTGTGATTGTGCTCCTATTTTTGCTCATGCTCTCCTTTCCTTTCACAAATGGGTAATACTAAGTTTCCATTGATTACACCATACAACTACAACACGTGGCAACCAAATTCATGGAACTTCTTAATGCAACAAGGTTATACACCAAATGTGACAAAAACATAGTGAACCCAAAAATAATAATAATAAAATACTCTAGATGATTGAACAAACAAAAGCTCTAGGTTGCCTTAGGTGTTTAGTGTCCCTTGATATAATGTTTCAGCTTGAGGGTTGTGAATATTCACATGATGCATGGGAAAAATTAAAAAATTTGTATGGTACAACTAATGAAGTTATGGGATATCAACTTGACAATCAATCAGTGACACTTGATCCTAAGTATTTTGACAACATCTAGGACTTTGTAACAAAATTTATTGATTTGAGAGCACAATGTAAGCATGTGGCATAGAGAAAAAAGACATTCAACTTGCCTTGAGTACTCTTTATAAACTCAGACCTGAATATGCTTCTTTTGTTTCTATTTTTCGTACTCATAGATTGACTATGGGTGATGCTTATGCAATGCCTTCTTTTTCTTTATTTTTTGATTTTTTGATGCAAGAACAAGGCAAGCTTCTCTCAATGGATCTATTTAAGCTATCTCACTCTCAGGCTTTATTGGCTAGTCATTCAAAGAGACCCAAAGATTCATAGAAGCCTGACAAGAAATAGAAGAAGTCACAAAAAGGTTAGGCACAATCACTGTCTTCCCCAAAAGAAGACACCAGCTCCTCTTCAAAGGGGGACTGATCTAAGAAAGAGAAGTCTAATTGTGCATATTGAAATAAGATTGGACATGAAGACCATTGTTTTTATAACAAGGACATTGATGAATTGAAGCATCTCCTTGAGAAGAATAAAATTAGTTTGGCTTAAAGAATGTCTACTTCAGCTTCTTCTTCACAACAAATAGAATTTGATAAAGGAAAGAGTCACACTTTTGGGATAAGTTAAAAGGGATAAGATCTTTGTGATACTATAGGCTATGTTTCATGGAGATGGCTTCTAGATTCAGGGTCTTCTCACCATATGACATCTTTATAGTCCACGTTCTCTTAATTTGAGCCTTGCAACATGCCATCAATTTTGATGGTCAACCATATATATATATATATATATATCTGTGTGTGTGTGTGTGTGTGTGTGTGTGTGTGTGTGTGTGTGTGTGTGATTGGGAAAGGATAAATTNTCTATTTTGATGGTCAACCATATATATATATATATATATATCTGTGTGTGTGTGTGTGTGTGTGTGTGTGTGTGTGTGTGTGTGTGTGTGATTGGGAAAGGATAAATTAACATTTGGGATGACCCCTTAAATGATGTGTTGTATGTACCTCACTTGACCAATAATCTTCTTTCCATCTATCATATCACTCATGGTGCAGCAAGGAAGACTACAGAGTTCACTCATGATTCAATTATTATTAGAGACTTGGAGAGTGGAGCTGTCATTTCTATTTGGATGTTGGATCATGCATCTTGGTTGTACTCCTTTTTTAAATTTTGTTCCTATGGATGATTTTATTTGGACAATGATCATATACTTCTAGTGTGAATTCAAATATTGAGGAGAACTTTGGTTACTTAATCTTGGGTATTCTCATATCTAATCCAGTTCTTGAGCCTTACATTCCATCTCCTCCTATTGAGATCACGTCTACTATTTATCCTAATGCTTCTTGTGTTTCTATAGTTTTTTATTAAGTGAAAAACATGTTTTGAAGGGACCCGAAACCCTGAACGTAACAAGTTTTGGAGGGTCTTGAAACCTAAACTAAAAGATGTTCAAGACAACCCACAACATGGAACAGGACAAGATTAAGACAAGACAAAGTCGACAAAGGGGGGAGAAAGCCAACAAATAAAAAATGTGCACATGAAAAGCCAAGATGCAACCAAAAGCTGAGAAAAGGGCTAGAAGGAAATCCAGCCCAACCCAGCCCAATTTTTTTTTTATGATTTACCTTTTTATTTAACCTTATGGGACTGAAGGGTCATATCAAAAGAGGGTTCAAGCGATTTAGATTTCTTCCCTTTGACCGTAATCCAACCCTCATCCACCATAGCAGTAACATCCAACAAGAAAATTGAATCCAACGCATAATTCTCCACAACCTGAGGGGGAAGGCCAGTAATAGGACCCGAGATAGGGCCAGCAAACACCTGAGGAGCAAGGCCAACAACAGCCAAAGAGGTGCTACCACTAGCCAATGCCCAATCACAAGATGAAGAAGACAGAGATATGTCATTCTTCCCATAAACACCTTCAATATCCTGAGAGGGGGCTGATGCGGGAGCATCTTAGGATCTTGTCAATCTTGCATCAACCAAAAATATTTCCTTTAGTTTGTTTTATATTCTATTTCAATTGGGCAGTTTTTGGTGTTGGTCGATATGTGCTTGTTTATTTTTTGTTGTGATTGTGTCATCATGTTCTTGGCTTAGTCATGGAGCTTATCCTATGATCGAAACTCATTTGGTTTCATCATGTGGAAGTTATGGCAGATTCTTCACGTATTTGTCCTGTTCTTCATTTCTCGGTTGGTGGTTGGGTTTTTCGATCGATTTTTGATCTTCCGATTGGTTTTTCTAGGCGCAATCATGCTACTTCATTATTAAGTTAGAGGTCAAATTTTTATGTGATCGCTTTAATTAAATATTTCATTGAATATTGTTCTTTGAGATTTGGGTCCTAACCTATTTGGGTGTAATGTATTTACTCATTTCTTGGGGAATGTAATCTTTTCGAGGTCGAGCGATGATTGTAATTGCTTTATAAGCTTATGGACTTGTTCCTAAGGAGCATGATGATCTCATAAGATTATTTGGTGTAGCTTGGGTAGGATTTGGAGGGTTTTGATTGTAATCACGCATGTGTGCTTGGCATGTATGACTGGCATGTGAAACAACATGTTGCAGATTTGTTGTAATTAATTTTAGATGATAATAAAAATTTAAATACCTTAATTTTACCTTTTTTTTCTTGGTTTCTTCCATTGTGTATGTTGGCTGCAAGGGTTGGACTAATCTCCTTGAGGTTTCTCCATCCTTCACTGCATCATGAAGGTTTGGATAAAAAACAAGCATGGGATTTATGTTCCACGAATTGCCAAATGTTCATAAGATTCTCTTATGGGATATTTTCTTTTACCTGGGGTGTATGATGTAGGAGCATCTTAGGATCTTGGCAATCTCGCATCAACCAAAAAGATTTCCTTTAGTTTGTTTTATGTTCTATTTCAGTTAGGTAGTTTTTGGTATTTTTGGTGGCGGTCAATTTGTGCTTGTTATTTTTTGTTGTGGTCGTGTCATCATGTTCTTGGATTAGTCCTAGAGCTTATCCTATGATCGAAACTCATTTGGTCTCATCACGCAGAAGTTATGGTAGATTCTTTGCGTATCTATCTTGTTCTTCATTTCATGGTTGGTGGTTGGGTTTTCCAATCTTCCGGTTGGTTTTTCCAGGCGCGATCGTGCTAGTTCATTATTAAGTTAGAGGTCGACTTTGTTATGTGATCACTTCACTTAAATATTTCATTGAAAATTATTCTTTAAGATTTGGGTCCTGACCTATTTGGGTGTAATGTATTTACTCATTTCTTGGGGAATGTAATCTTTTCGAGGTTGACCAATGATTGTAATTTCTTTATAAGCTTATGGACTTGTTCCTAAGGAGCAGGATGATCTCATAAGATTATTTGGCATAGCTTGGGTAGGATTTGGAAGGTTTTGAGTGTAATCAGGCTTGTGTGCTTGGCATGTATGACTGGCATGTGAAACAACATGTTGCAGATCTATTGTAAATGATTTTAGATGATAATAAAATGTTGAATATCTTGTTTTTACCTATTTTGTCTTGTTTTATTCCATTGTGTATGTTTGCTGCAAAGGTTAGACTAATCTGCTTGAGGTTTCTCCATCATTAATTGCATTAGAAGAATCATCAACAATAGCTCTAGCAACACTTTAAACATTAGAAACACAACCTCTAGAAAGATCTCCATCAGAAGATGGAACAAAATCTGCACAAGCAACTTGAGGTGGGTTGGCCTCAGCACAAACTTTGTTTGGTGAAGAGACATGACACAGAGATTCATGTGTAACCACTTGGAAAAATCTTTTCTTCCTAACAATATAATGCTCAGAAGAGACACCCTGCCACCATGATGCAACCCTTTTTTTTTTTCTCTAAATCACATTGAGTGGAGACATGCCCAGTTTTGAAGCATCTTCGAGATCTGAAGGGGATACCTTCATATTCAAGTGGTTGAATCCAAGAACCATTAGAAGTTTCAAGTTTGATCTCCATTGGGAGTCCATTAGAGACATCCAAATCTATCAAAATATGGGCAAAAGTAGAGTGGACAATATTAGAAGAGTCCTTATCAAATATTAGAAAATCCCCCAGAGCCTCACCCACTTCCTCTAACGAGGAGTTTGTCCATAGATGAAGGGGGAGATTTGGGAGCCTAACCCAAATAGGAATCTTGTTGAACAACTCAGAAGCGAGGTTAAAATCTGGATGCCATGGTTTGACCATCAACAAAAATTTATCATCCTAGCTAAAGAAGTGGTCACACAAAACACAATTTATGTCCTTAGCACGATCAAACTTAGCAATAAAGTAATCCTTAGCCATAGGAAAAATGTGAACAATACCAATGAGGATGGACTCCCAGTTTTGGGAAATCCAAACATACAACTGAGGAAGGTTGGGCTAGAAGCCTTAAAAACAACATATCAAACCATGAGAAATGAAAACAAAAGCATTGTGATCGATCTCCTCTTTCGTCTTTGTATTCAGCCTCAGACCAATAGGCTTGCACACAGGAAACATGCCCATATCAGCCCTAGGGATAGACCCCATGCCAGAACTCTGCAAAACAGTTGCCCTAGTCATAGTCGCATCTTGAGAAGAGGCCCACAAAACCACAGAGCCCAGACCACCAGCCGGACGATGAGCCAGACGGCCACCAGAAGAAGCCATAGAAGGATTAGGAACAACGGTAGAGCCCCCACCTACAAAGTTTGAAACAGGCAAAGGAGGCCCATTCAAAACCAAAGGGGCAACAACGCCCCAACAATACCTACCACTACAACACCAGAAGTTGTTGAGGGAGCATGAGCTAGCAACATAGGAGACAGGGCCGACGGTACCTTCTGTGTGCATAAATGTTGTCACACTTCTATGAATCATTCCATTCAAGGTTGCTCAAGAATGAGGCCTCAAATATCGATCCATAGCTCTCTAGTCATGGATGTGTAAAAATGTAAAATGAAGGC
>MU227793.1:649032-690000 GCA_018584345.1 Thuja plicata
AGGCAAAAACCCACCACTTAGAAAGATGTGAAGAAAAAGGAATTTTTATTTAATTTTTAATTTAATTCATTTCCTTTTTCAATAAATAAAGTGCTTTAAGTGGGGATTTTTATTTATTTAATTAAAAAAGAGGTTTTCTTTCAATTAAATAAATTAGAATAATTTTGTTTAATTAAATGGGAGGAATTGAATTTAATTAAATAAGAGGAATTTAATTAAAAGGGAGATTAAATCTTTTAATTAAATAAGAGGAATTTTATTTAATTAAAAGAGAGATTAAATCTTTTAATTAGATAAAAATGATCAAACCTTAGAAAATATTGAAATAATTGAATTAAGTGAATTAATTACAATTTGATCAAGGAAATTGATTTGAATTGAAAATATTCCAAAGCATTGATTCAAAAATTTGATAAATTTATAAAATAATAAATGGGGCCCAAAGTCTAGGCGACCATTTTAGGGTGCATACACCTTCCCCCCACCGATACTAGCTGGGGACAAATCCGTGGGAAACGAGGAATGACAACCCCCACCACACAAGTTGAGAACTGCCACATTGGAAGCAGACTGGCTGAGGACCAAAGACCCAACGCCGCCAGCAGCAGACAACGCGGGCAAGGAAGAAGCCCTAGCGTAGAAGGAGAGTGGGGGAGCCATATAATTACTTTGCTATTACAATGAAATAAGTTATTGCAATGAAATAAAGTATAAAAGGAACTAACATAAACACACATAATTGTGTTGCTATAGTTTTGGCTTCTTGTGATTCAACATAATAGGATATGCATTGTCTTTCACACACAGTTCCTTGGGATAAGTACTTGATAGACATTGCAGGTTTGTTTGTGGAGTTCTATATTGCAGATTTGGGATACATTATTTTTTATGTTCATCTTCTCTTTGATGAAGATGATCCTTCTTCAGTTTTTGTGAGGGAACACCTTGACCCTCTTCTTCATTCTCTACACAATCACCCTTCATAGTTAAACATGTTTGTGCATACTTTGGACCAACATTTGGAGGAGATTTCTTTATCTTTAGAACAAATACTTGAGTCTTTAGATATTGTTTTACATTAATCTTCACTAGATCTTAGATTATCTTTTTTAAAAATGTGGCATAAAATACTTGATTTGTAGGCAAATTTCAACATCAACATGATGACACTTGAGCAATTTTTAGAGACTTCAAACATCTTGAGATTTCTTCCTACATCTTCCTTTCAGGATTGGGAAGACTTCATTCATACACCTTTTGTTTTGTTTCTTCCTAAGGGGAGGAAAGGTGTTCAATGATTATGGAGCATCTTCTACATCAATTTTGGAGCATTTGCCATTAGTTCATATTATACATTGAGGGGGTACATGACATCTCTTTTGAGGGGGTCTCTTTTCCCTTCTTATTTCATTCTCTCTTCGGGGGAGTTTTTCCCATTGGGTTTTCTCCTTCCTTTTTCTATTGAGGGGATGCTTTGTACATGGGTATCTCATTAGGCCTAGTTATGAGGATCCATCTTTGCATTTTTGTCTACACGTTCCCCTAAGTTGCACTTAACTGTGAATCTGGTTCTATTCTTTTTAGTTCTTTCTTAGTTAGTTCTTCACTTATCTCTTTCCACACTAAGTTAAGTTTACCTAGGGACTTTTTCACTTTATCCTAGATTAGTAGTGTTTTCAGTTTGATTCGGAGAATATCCTATATATACCCACCTCTCACTCTTATGCAAGCATCTCGTTTTCATTGTATACCTTGCATTCTCTTGAGTTGAATACATACTGTTTGGCTCATTTCTGATTTCTTGCTTTGATTTCCTTCATTCATTAGCATTCTTCGGTTGAAGTGTTACAATAATCATGGCATCCTAGATTTCATGCAAAAATATTTCAATTTCAAATTCAAATGATTAAAGTACGAATTCTATTAATTCAAATTTAAACTTAACAATCAAATTTATAGCAATTTTTTTTCAAAAATAAATGCAAGTCATATTCTCAATTGTCACATGACAACTGAAAAAATAATTTGTACCTGTGCATGGTGTGAAGTCATTTAATGGTAAATTTCATGTTGTAGGCACCTACATGATGTTGAGTTCAAATCTTCTACAATTCAAAAATAATAATATTTTGTGGGTTGTAGAAATACACCTCATATTGTAACTCATCAAATATGAAAATTTTGATAATAGGCTAAATGGCAAAAAAAGATCAATTAAATTCTATTAACAAAAAATCCTAGTATAAACATTAATTTATGACCATTTAACCTTTCTTTTTAATTATTCCTTATTTACCGGAAAAAAATGCAACAATGGATGCATTTTGATGATTACTTATTCCCTATATATTATTATGGCCATTCAAAATCTCTTTAATCATAGAAAAAGTATAATGCATTAATGTGCTAAAGGGAGAGGTGGGCGAAAACAAGACTTTGCACAATGCAAATATTAAAATAAAATCTTACTTCTATGTCTTTAAAAATAATAAAATAGTATTTTGTATTTAAAAAAATTAGTAGAGATTATCAAAGTAATTTTTTCTACAATAATTTTTTTTGTGGTCATTTAAATATATTAAGTTGAAGTGTATGTATTCACCACATTTTTATTTGAAATAATGTTTTAATTATCTTTCCAAAAATAATACTAACAATTTCATAATTATTTTAAATTTTTATTCTTTATTTACTTGGAAAGTGGAAAATATGTTTCTACTCCTTGTTTAATCACTTAAATTTGAATTATAAACTTTATCTAATTTGTTCTCAACATTATCTATCATTATACAACGAATTTTGTGCACTTTTAAAAAGTTTGTCATGGACTCAATTTTTGTCTAAAAAATAAAAAATTTGAACTAAAGATCACTATGAATTATCTAATCTCTCACTCATTTGACAAAATTTAGTGTTTGACATTTAAGTCTAAGTTGTTTGGAGGCGATCTCAACTGCAAAATTATTCAATTGGAAATGTTCTATTATTTTTTCATATCTCTCATAAACCTTTATTATGTGATAACTTCTTAAGTTTTGATCCAAATACATTCACTTAGCCTAACTACATATAGTGACATTAATTGTTTTAAATATATACATAAATTTATTACTATTGAAGGATGCAAAGTACCTTTCGATGTCATAATTGAAACCAAATCAAAGATTTTATCATAGAACATGCATGCACTACATTAGTTAGATATATTTAGGCTCGTTTATATCACAAAAGTTCAAATAAAAAGGATCAAAGCAAATACATTATCAATGGTTTTTCAAAATGGATTGAAAAGTGAGCATTCACATTCAATTGAACATGAATAGTATGAACCAAAGCTTCATAATGCCAATTTTTTCTTTAATAATAAATATGTTCACGGATAAATGCCTTTGCATTTGCTTGCTTCTAGGTTTGATAAAAATACATTCACTTCACAAATGATAGAATAAGGCTTTTAAAAATCATTAATATATGATGTGCAAATTGAGTAATATTGATAATAAAAATGGGATAATCTCTCCATTCTTTCGATATTTGCAACCTTTTGCACCATTGTTAATTTGTTGTGTTAGTTGGAAGCTTGTTAACTTGCATACATTGTATTCAATTTTATTATTATTATTATTTTATTTTTTTGAATTTTTGTATACAATATTTTTTAGCCAAATTTACAATTGAATTATTATATTTATATTCATTTGAACAGTCAAACATTTTTTCTTTGGCTTCTTATTGCAATGGGATAATTTGTAATATGTGTATTTTTCCGCATTCCAATATTGAGATAACTTGTAATCAATGAAGATACATGCACTTAGAGAAATCACTTGCATATGATCCTTATGCAAACTGAATATGATAGCATTTTGTGTGAAAGCATTAGTTATTGTTCTAAAGCATCTCTTTTATGACAATATAAATATATATTTAGAACTTCTATAATGTTCACAAGCATCAAAATTAGAGGGTGTCAATATGTTTGTTCCATTTATTAACAATGTTAAATTAGTAAAGGTATGTTCATATATTTCTTTATTGGTGAAACATAGATTGTTAGTAGGGCCTCTATCCCTGAGTTGTCAACTATTTGGAATTAGTAAGGAAATTTGTCAATTTACATTAAAAGAAAAATGTCAAGATACCAAAACCATTTGATTGCTAGCTCAATTCGAAAAAAAAAATCTAAAAAAAATTTCCTTACTATTGAAGAATTCAACAATATTCTTGACCTTTGCATCAAACGGGAGGTGAAGATCTATAAGAGCTTCCTCAAACATGAGAGGCCTTATATAAAATTTAGAGGAATCAAAATCAAGGTTAGGTAGTAGCAGCAAATTGATTCTCAAGGACCTCATGTTTCCAAGGAATATATTTTTGGTCCTCTGCTTCCTCCTCCATGGTTGCCACCTCCTGCATCAACTGGCATTTGAGTGGAACCTTCTTAAGAAAAGGTGGGTAGGGGGTCTCACAAAGGAAGATTTCGCTCTTCCACGATCACTTTTCAATCTATGATAAAAATATTTTTCCGTAATGATTTCTAAGTTTACTTTGATTGTGTTAATTTAAAGCATGATAATGGCTAGGTCAGTTGAAGAGAGTTGCATTGTCGATGGGTTTTTATCTCCTAGATAGATTCCATTACTCCATTGCTTAAATCTATTGCACTACTTTTGGTCTTCCACTTGTGAAGTCGTATTTCTTATGTCTAGCAAATGCAACATAAAATCTTTCATCGTGCACAAGACCCTACACTAGCTTTGCATGAAGTCACAACAAATTTCTAATGCCGCCACCTTGATCTCCTTGTGCACATTTATGGCACTTTGAGGCATTTCTCTATTTCTTGTGATTCTCTTCGAGTAGCGATGTTGATTAATATGTTAAGGGTCTATAAAGTGATTACCTTGTTGTTTCTCATGGATTGTTGACATCATTTGATCACTAGTAGTGTTGCCATGGCAAAGGAACAAAAGAAAAAATAATTCACCAATATCTTTATGTTTATGTACGAAAGGAAAAAAAGTTGAGCTTGGCAAAATTGCCAACCTCTTGGAAGGTGCCATGTAATTCAATAAGATCAGCTTTGATTTTGCCTGTCACCAAGTCTATATAGAGCTCTTAAATGTCTAGACAACATCCTCCAAGATAACAATTAGGATCTAGAAGTGACCCTTGGACCTCAACATGTGTCATCAATGATTTCACTCCCAAATTTTTTCACATCTATCTAAATGTCATCTTTCTCTACTTGCAAAACCTGGCCCATTTAAAGATAGTTTAGGATTGATTAGCCTACATTAGTAGATAAAAAATCCTTTGTACAATAAACAATCTAAGGTCATCTCGCATATTACTTGCCAAATTCTCTTATTCTTAAACTCTCAATATACAATTTAATAAGGTTATAGTCATATATAAATGTCCCACTCTATCAATCCTTTTATAAATTTTATCATATTCTAAAAGTTACCAAAAAAACAAAAGTTCATTCATAATTATGTGCATGTTGCCCAACCCTTATTAGCTCATTGATAAAAAAAAATCTTACCAACTAATAATTTAAGCATTTGAAAGATGGTTTTTGCCCTACTAATATGATGCAACGACTTGACCCTGGGATTGATGCTTCGTAATATGCAATATAAGGTCATCTCACATATTACTTGCCAAGTTCTCTTATTCTTAAACTCTCAATATACAATTTAATAAGGTCACATAAAGTGGTCATATTACATTATTTTCAGTTAGTCGTCAACTGGTCATATTACAAAATTTTCAGTTAGTCGTCAACTATCAGATGAGTGTTAACATAGGGAACCTTATTACTTGTTCTCTTTCACAAGCACCTCACACATTGCTCCACATATCCACATTTTGACCTAATTGTCGATGCCTTGCAGTAGCCCACAAAGATAAATGAATGCTCCTTCCTTGATTATAGCTCGAGGCATAGATTACAGACTCGCCCAGTAAGGATTTTTATAGACTAAGCAAATCAACCATAAACTCGCAAGGTTTTTTCATTAAGTTTGCACAGTTTTTTCCTGTTTTTTTTACTTATAAATTGTCTTTTGAAAGCTATGTGGACTCGCCAAATATGGGATGGCAGTAACATGGAAACAAAAAAACTCCAAAAATGCTAAAAATACAAGGGGTTTTGGTCTCTTGCATTGGTTTTTAATGTAATTTATTGTTGAGTTTCTTTTCTATTCGGGCACCTAGGGTTTCTTAATGGAATTTTAAGCATTATACGAAGCTAATGAGTTTTCACCAAGCCAGGTTTGCGAACTATGGCTTACAGTATGAATGATTGTGTAAGATCACTAACTTCATTAACTAACTTTCTTAAGAGAGGGTCAGAGAGGGAATTTAAGCAGGTTGATTACCTTAAACACGTTCAACTCTATCTTTATTGGCCTTCTATGTAAAAACAAGTTTGGTATTTCATTATTTTCGTATATAGGTTATTATTGAAGCTAATCTAAGCCTTCCAATCACAATCAATATGACCCTAGTCAAGGATCAATATGACCCTCCGGATGAAATCAGAAAAAAGAGAGACCGAGTATAATGAATCCAATTATTGAAAAACACCGAAGGATACCAACATGCATCTTTATTACAAATGCTGATATACTCTCTCAAATAGATTCGCCCTACCGCCGTATACAACTGTACACATACATTTATGGACTGGTTGAAGTCCTATCACCAAAGACTCTCAAACCACTAGAGGCATATGTTGATACTTGACAGTGATTGCAACTCTGGCAGAAAGAAACTGTTGATCCTTAGAAAAGTATGATGACTCTGCTTATTAAAACCACTCAAGCAACTGCATTCCTAATGCCGATGAACCATAAAATAAGTGACACAGTAGCTCTTTTAAGTTTTATGTTGTATAGAAACATTGTCGTGTTAGGTCTAACCAGACCTATGACAGTTCGAGTTCTTCCTTTATATCACTTGAACAAGACATTATCTAGCAACCATTCACTTAAAGTTAACCATTCAGCCCTCTTGTTAAGGAATCAAGTATTTAACTAGTTGGTGTAAGATACCATCAGATGCACCAATTAGAGCTAATTCAAAATCATCCATCAATCAGTTGGCAACAAATAGAGTATTTTTTGCATGGTCACAAAGCCACCTGTTTACGCAGCTAAAACTAAACTGCAAATCAAAAGCTCTAGCAGTTCTTCGGACCACTTACTGATGGCAAAACCATCAGTCATCATAAACAATGGAATTGAAAGCGATAGTCTAATTAAAATGGTGGTTTTGCCACAAGTATTCATACAGGTAGAGTAACAGCAAAACAACTGCCTTATAGACAATTGGGAGTCCTTCCATGCACAAATAAGAGTAGGACGATTTATAAATTGGGGGCATCAGTGTCAATATGCTTGTAGTGTATGGTGTATGTGTACACAGAATGAAAGCTTATGAAACGGATTTCAATCACAAAGAAATCAACAAACATTGAAGTATCAATGTACTTCTAAGTTGTTGAAGAAGGTTCCCTGCCAACTAGGGTTTAAGGCAACTCTCATACAAAACCTCATGTCAGCTTTAAACTAGAAGCGTAGGAGAATTGCCTACTCTCATTTATACTGGAAACTCAAGGCAACATCCAAGACAACTTACAAAGTTGTATAGCATATAGCAATAGCAGATAAAGCAAAAGATAGAATGGCACATAAAAGAGAATAATTAGTGACAAATGGATTATCATGCACGTAGGAGTAATCTTCAGTTTCTTCAATATGTCCTATTGGATCTATTAGGGAATTCCCCTCAGCTCAGATCTGCCTGTATTTTTGTTCTGAATGTTGTTCATTGCCTAATTTGATATCCCGTGAACTTGATTTCAAGAGATTTTCTAGAATTGCAGTAAACCAAGAGCACAAGAAAACTCACAACTGATCTATCCTAAAAACACTACAAAGTTCTGAAATTTTGGAGTAGTTAGACATCTTTAAATATTTTAAACTCTACAATCATTGTAACACATCAACTTCGGCAATAACAAAAACTGGGCTTTAAACAAGAACATGCTTTCTATGGAGAAATCTTCCTTGCATGAAGCAAATAATATAGGCTTCTAGCAATGTGATTTTACCCATGCTAATAAAGATTTAGTCTTTAAAACATGAAGAGGCATACTAATACAAAAACAAAAACTCTAATTCACAATTTTTGGAATAATTATGCATCATTAGATATTCTAAACTCTGCAATAAATTAGGCATTGTAACACATTAAATTCAGCGACAAAAAAAACTGGGCTTTAAACAAGCCCGTGCTTTATGTGGACAAATCACCCTATGCACCTAGCAAATAATGTAGGCTTATAGCAACCTGGTTTCACACATGCTAATAAAGATTTAGTCTTTAAAACATGAAGAGGCATACCTATCCAAAACAAAAATCTCTAATTCACTATTTTTGGAATAATTATGCATCATTAGATATTCTAAACTCTGCAGCATTGTAACACATTAAATTCAGCGATATCAAAAACTGGGCTTCAAACAAGAACATTCTTTCTATGGAGAAATCATCATATTCATCCAGCAAATCATATAGCTACCTGGTTTCACCCATGATACTAATGATTTTAGTCTCTAAAACATGAAGAGGCATTTTACTTCTCAAATCCCAGTAAATCATATAGCAACCTGGTTTCAGCCATGATACTAATGATTTAGTCTCTAAAACATGAAGAGGCATTTTACTTCTTAACTCAAGAGGATACTTATAATTATGTCCCTGTTATCAAAGCAAAAAACACAAGAGGATAGTATTAGATTGCTAACAAACTGAAATCACCCAAGAAGAATGACCCATCATCAAACTTCTCCAAAGCATTTTCCAGATAATCAAGAGTAGGGCTTCCATGTTTTACATTTAGTTTTACCAATGGTACAAAGTCGAACATGTAGAGAACAAAATAGAGGTACAAAATGGTAACTGGAGGTACAATACAGAAATTTCACCATGGTCTATCAACATGTACACCACGGAGACGTCTAGCTAAATGTAAATCTTTGGGCATTATTGTTACTCGTTTAGCATGAATTGCGCACAGGTTTGTATCCTCAAATAAATTTACAATGTAATCCTCGGCAGCCTCTTGCAAAGCTACTAAAGCTTCAGCAGTCCATCTATTCACCTCTAGTGAATAATGTGTCGTCACCTCCCTTACGACTCTGGCAAACGGGAATGTTGGAATCAGCAGTTCAAAGCTCTTTTGATATCTTCTTATTTCTCTAAGAGCAACAGTTCCTGGCTTAAACCTGTGAGGTTTCCTCACACTCTTTGGTGTTGTTGTTGCACGTGGAGCCTCAGAACTACGTCTGGTCCTTGCAGCACCAACACTGGAAGATTCTGCAGCAGGAATGGGAGTGGAAGCAGTGGGAGTGGAATCAGGAGCATTACCACTTTTCTTCCTGGGGACTGTTGTCTTCCGCCTAGCCATTTTCAGATATCTGAGAGGAATCATATAATTCATAAGTCTGCTGATAAACGAATTTAAAAAAACTGAACTATTTATATACAATAATATAAATAACTGGACATCCATAACCAATTCAAGTAAATGTCCAACCCAAGATGACTAAACCTTATTTAACCTTTCACCCTAGCAGTTCTACATAACTGACAGATCTACATTCTACAGGTTGGGAGTTGCACAAGAAAAAAGTCAAATTTCAGGAAACAAAAGCAATCAATAAAAAGCGAAATCCACCATTCAAAAATAATAATAAGATTCCTTTCACAAAAAAAAGGAATTCTCGTAGAAGCAGACACATCGAATTGTCAAGGTTACATTAAAGCACTAATAGTTTTTCTGTTTTTGGCATTGACCGAAAGGCATAAGAGAATTTAATGCCCATTTGCAATAACTTTAGGGGTTCCATGCAACACGAATACTTTATTGATGAATCCTTTTGCCAAGCTTTACTCGTGTCAATGGACCAAACAAGACCAAGAAGTTATCTTAAGGCATTTTGCTTTTGATTCTATGAAAAAACAGTAAACTTGCACATTGAAGAGCAACCATATAAATATTGGACAAAGAAGAAAGAAAAGCAGATTTTGCAGCAATAAGACTAGTCTCTCCTCTTCCCAATAATCAATCCAAAAGAGGACAGTCATTAATGCCTTTCGAGATAAAAGGCAGCTAGCACTGAAATGCAAGGAGAAATGCTATAAGGTAAGATTTCATTTAAAAATAATAATAAAGTAATAATAAGATTCACCATTAAAAAAATAACAAGATTCCTTTCACACAAAAAAAGGAATTCTCGTAGAAGCAGACACATCAAGGTTACATTAAAGCACTAATAGTTTTTCTGTTTTTGGCATTGACCGAAAGGCATAAGAGAATTTAATGCCCATTTGCAATAATCCATTGCAATAACTTTAGGGGTTCCATGCAACACGAATACTTTATTGATGAATCCTTTTGCCAAGCTTTACTTGTGTGAATGGGCCAAACAAGACCAAGAAGTTATCTTAAGGCATTTTGCTTTTGATTCTATGAAAAAACAGTAAACTTGCACATTGAAGAGCAACCACATAAATATTGGACAAAGAAGAAAGAAAAGCAGATTTTGCAGCAATAAGACTAGTCTCTCCTCTTCCCAATAATCCAAAAGAGGACAGTCATTAATGCCTTTCGAGATAAAAGGCAGCTAGCACTGAAATGCAAGGAGAAATGCTATAAGGGTTGATATAACAGTCCTTAGCATGATTCTAGGTTCCATGAAAGGACTAAGGTAGGCTGGCATTCAGTTTCAACCCCGTGAATGGTTCCCTCGAGCAAGAGCATTGGTAGCTGCTTCTAGTTCTAAAGCCACTCATCTTGCCTTTGCAATTGAAAAAGACAGCTGATGATGGTGTTCAAAGTCTTGATGATCGTGGGCAAGTAATAGTTGGAAACGAGAGCAAATATCGGATAGCATACCATTTGCTGAGTAGCATCTAAGTTCTGGGTATTGCAACTGCAAATCATGATGACACTGAAAACCATGTATTTGAATGTACTGGAATAGTGAATCAAGCAGTGAGGGTAGTCGTGACTGCTTGTAGAGGTGTTGATGTTACTTCTAACAAGCTTCATCACAAGTATACAGAGATTTACATGGCTCTAGATATAATTTTGTGTGGGACGGGTGGCAACAGACTTGCAGCTATTTTGGCATCCATGCATATGGGGAGGGTTTTGCAAAAATGATTCTCCATCTTGCCTTTGCAATTGAAAAAAGTACTACAGCTGATGATGGTGATCAAAGTCTTGATGATAGTGGGCAAGTAATAGTTGGAAAGGAGAGCGAATATCAGATAGCATACCATTTGCTGAGTAGCATCTAAGTTCTGGGTATTGCAACTGCAGATCATGATGACACTGAAAACAATGTATTTGAATATACTGGAATAGTAAATCAAGCAGTGAGGGTAGTTGTGGCTGCTTGTAGAGGTGTTGATGTTACTTCTAACAAGCTTCATCACAAGTATACAGAGATTTACATGGCTCTGGATATAATTTTGTGTGGGGCGGGTAGCACCAGACTTGCAGCTATTTTGGCATCCATGCATATGGGGAGGGTTTTGCAAAAATGATTCTTACTGTGATAGATGCAGAGAATCGTGTCCATGTTGCAGAAAGCTGGAAATAACTAAAAGGGTAGTCCCTTGAGCATCAGGCAAACGTACGACTTCTCTCACAGGCTATGTTTGAGTTGCCAGAAGAGACCTTATCTGCTGGTGATGAAGTGGCAGCATGTCTTACTCTTGCCCCACAGAGCTCTGCGGCTCAGACTTCCCAAGAGGAATCAGTCAAAAAACCAGCTAATTAGGATCCATTTGTAGTCAGTGATGTTGTCAATAAAACTGATGAACTTGCAGGTGACATTTAAAATGAAAAATGAATAATGTTCACATTAGCTCTTGCTGAGCTACAAGTTACAACATTGAAAAAAAACTCAACTGCAGACAATCTCCGAAGACATGGTAAATCCATGCAAGGGGCATGGTGCTCTCTTCCACAGGGCTGAGTTGAAAATGTTGGTAGATTTTCATGTATACGAAGCAAGAAAAAATGAAAACTGTTCCATTATAATTCTCTTGGGTTGACAGAGAGATTCATTGGTTTGTCGGTCAAGGGAGGCCAGTATACCTCAAAGAGAAGCATGAGTTTACATGATTAAAGATGAGTAAAAAGGTCAGTTAAATCATACATTCATAAGCATATGGAATTACGTGGCGATGGAATGATCCATGCGTATGACAGTCCTGGAACACAGGCGCATTTGTTGGCAAAATAGGACAGTGCATAAGTGCATGTGGACTGCAGTCCTTTCTAAAGTTTGAGATAGGTCTCATGGCAGTCAGGTTTCGATAGGATTGTCACAAGAGAGCAGAGGACAGTAACACAGGTTACAGTGGACAAAAATATAAAGAAAGATGCGTATGATGAGTAGGAAATGTTTAACGATAGGTATGGAAGTTCCAAGGAATTAAAGGACAGAAACTAGTGCCAAAACAGTGCTATAAAGGTCTCACGGCAGTTTTGTAGCATGAGAAATTGACAGTAAAGGTGATTTGGATGACAAATATGAAATGGGTGCATTGGGTGATGCTATGAGAACTTGAGTTCTGATCTAATTCCTGCCAACTGTTTCAAGAGTTCTTGTTAAGGTACCTTTTTTATTGTCAATATAGAGAACTACCAGCCCTCTTACCTAATTTCTTGTTTTGTCTCACTTCCTTTCTAAAAGATCTAAGAAGTTTGAAGAGTTTGGAGATCAGTTGAGAAAGCTCTATGATTTCAGAAGGGATAGGTAAGTCTTGAATACAAAGAACAAAATGTATTACAATCCCATATAAATACATCAGCAAGATTCAAGACAGGTAAGCTTTACCTCCGTTCAAAAGAGATATGGCAGTGAAGTTAACAGATGGATGGGTATAATATGAGGGTTACAGATGTGGTATTGGTTACCAAGTGTTGTTGTATTATGTGTCTATCATTAGGTAGCAATTTCAGTCATCACAACAGATAGGTATCTTCAGGTGATAAGCCAATGTTCCTCACAAAGGTAGCCTACTAGTCTGTTTTGACCGTAGTTAAAAGGGTCATGAAACAATCAAAAAGGGCAATGCCATGACAGTAATAGAGAAGAAGACAAAGAAGGTAAGGAGTTAGTGATAAGACATAGGTGATCATGGATAGGGTAGAAAGAGCATGCTTTGAAAGTTGGCCTCCTTTGTTATGTTTTCCATGTGTTTATTCTTTGTTGCTGTTATGGACTATCAAGTTAAGACAGTCATATAATCTTGTGGGAGAAAAGACAAAAGAAGCCAATAGTGGAGCAAGAAAAGTCGAGAGTGAAAGATTCTTTTTCATTTGATTGATAATGCAAAGATATATGATGGATATCTAGAAAGCAAACGTTAAGAACCAGCGCAAGTTAACCTTTGTTATGTTTTCCATGTGTTTATTCTTTGTTGCTGTTATGGACTATCAAGTTAAGACAGTCATATAATCTTGTGGGAGAAAAGACAAAGAAGCCAATAGTGGAGCAAGAAAAGTCAAGAGTGAAAGATTCTTTTTCATTTGATTGATAATGCAAAGATATATGATGGATATTTAGAAAGCAAACGTTAAGAACCAGCGCAAGTTAACCTTTGTTATGTTTTCCATGTGTTTATTCTTTGTTGCTGTTATAGACTATCAAGTTAAGACAGTCATATAATCTTGTGGGAGAAAAGACAAAGAAGCCAATAGTGGAGCAAGAAAAGACGAGAGTGAAAGATACTTTTTCATTTGATTGATAAAGCAAAGATATATGATGGATATTTAGAAAGCAAACATTAAGAACCAGCGCAAGTTAACATTCAAAGGACAAAGTTATTGATAGAACAATATTGATGGCTCAAAGAAGCCTAAAGGTGTTATATCTGAAATCTATAGTGGGGCAGTCACTAAGACAATCAAACAAATAGCCAGAAGGAAAAGCAATGTCATAAAGTTTAAAGGAGTGTTTCTTTCATGCATGGTTATAGAAGAGGTAATAGATCGGCTAACACCATTGCCAACTCTAGAATCTGTCAAGCTCATTTTTAAGCTGTAGTAAGTGGAATAAGTGCCACATGTTCATCATTGAGAAAGTTGCTATTACATGACCACCCACATTGAATTCTTTGGTGGGCTTGAATGTCCTCCTATCCTTTAAAGGAGTGTTTATATTGCTCATGTTATTATCTTGTCATTTCCTCTCACTTGGGTTGTTATTGTCATTGCCTTTAGATGAGAACAACTTTTATCCTCCATCCCACAATGCATGTCATGATGTGTTGAATCTTCTATTTCTTTCATGGCACCTGATGGTTTAGTTTCTCCTAAATTTGCATACATAGATCGGCTAACACCATTGCCAACTCTAGAACCTGTCAAGCTCATTTTTTAGCTGTAGTAAGTGGAATAAGTGCCACATGTTCATCATTGGGAAAGTTGCTATTACATGACCACCCGCATTGAATTCTTTGGTGGGCTTGAATATCCCCCTATCCTTTAAAGGAGTGTTTTTATTCATCATGTTATTATCTTGTCATTTCCTCACTTGGGTTGTTATTGTTATTGTCATTGCCTTTAGATGAGAACAACTTTTATCCTCCATCCCACCATGCATGTCATGATGTGTTGAATTTTCTATTTCTTTCATGGCACCCGATGGTTTAGTTTCTCCTAAATTTGCATACATAGTTTCTTGACTGTTACTTCCTAAGTTTTGTCTTAGGCAAGGTGGCATCAATTTGTGTTTGCTTTCTTGTCTTGTGGATCCTGGGCATCACTCTAGCATCTCACAAGATCTCTTATTGTGTAAGAAAGTGTAAGAACATGGATTGCACTCCATTTTTCATTTCCCTTCTTTGTTGAATATGGCCCAAGTAGTTTCAAGCCACAACGATCTAAGGATTTTGGGGAGCTCCATTCTAGGGCAGCTATCCTTGTTGACTTTATGTCTAAACTTAGTGCAGTAGTGATCTCTGATGAGTTGTGGGGCTTGATTGCAAATCTAACGATCTCTGATTAGTTGTGGTGTGGTGGTAGGGATCTCTGATGAGATGTGGGGTAGTAATGATCTTTGATTAGTTGTGGTGCAGTAGTGATCTCTGATGAGTTGTGGTACAGTGTTGGTCTTTGATGAGTTGTGGTTTCTAAGGACATGGATTTCTCTATGCTGGTTCTAGCAAGTCTTGATAGAGATCTTCTATTGGATGATGATGAGGAAGTGTCACTTGAGAATGATTTTGTTGGGTCTAGGCTCTTTCAAAGATCCTTGAAACCCCTCAGTAATGAGTGGCTTAAAAGCTCTTCAACTTGAGTTATGAGCCTTGTAGCAAGAATTTTAGTATCTTTCGTCTTTCTTCCTTGACCTTCAAATGATGATGAAAACTCTATTAGTTACTCATAAGAACAAATATGTTGGGCAAGGGATATCTTTTTTGATAGTAGGACAAGACGAGGTTTGTCTTGAATCCTTGACTAATCATGGCAATGAAAAGAGTTAGGCTTAATTCTAGTCTTTCTGCCTCTTGGAGGTTTCGTATGTATTTATGGTTGTCCATACCAGACATTTGCAGACACACTAAAATAATCCCTCTTTTACTGTCAAAATAACAACAAATATATTATCATATGAATATAAATTATAATTTATAACTAACACATCTAATGTTCATCACACACTAATAAAAATTTTAAAAACACTGAAACAAGTATATGATATAAACCAAAGGTAAGAGTTGATAAGAATTTGGTTATTATTTGAGATTTACTTTCTACTTTTTTTTACAACGCCAATGAAGAAAAGGATCGATATGGGAAGATGCTCAACTAATACACTGACTGATTCCATTTCATTCACATGATTTCCAGCTCTGCTCTATTTGTTGCATGCACATTGCTCTAACTTCTTATTTCACCTCTTCCAAGAAATAATAATGAGGAATAACAAGCCATAGCATCTGCTCTTTGCCATATTTTTTTTCAAACCTGTAGATAGGTGCACCTCTTTACTCTCGGGAAATTATGTGTCACTTGAAGCTTGTACAAAGCACAAACAATGCAACCGAGTTCTTCTGCACTCTCTTTCTTATTTGCCTAGGCTCTTCTACTCTACCAACCTCATTGCTCTGCTACCAAATAATGACAGCAAAAGAAATCATCCATATATTTGTAAAGTTATAAATGCATTTAATACTCTTTATGATGTACCCAAAATTGGTTATGTATAACCATTAATTGATTTAGTCTCACAATAACCTTTTACCATGTGAACGAGAACAAAACAAATTACAAGTGCATGAATTAACAAACCCCCTAAACAATCATGTGAATAGTAATTTAATATTTAAGCCGATAGGCGCTTTCTATGGGAGCCTTTGCTCTGGGAAAGCCCATTTCCGGCCCGGCAAATTGTCATCCTCCTCGCTTCCCTGCATGCTTGCCTCCGGTAACTCATGGGGTTGATCTGACCCTTCCATGTCATCTGCAAAACGTACCAGGTGTCTGTCTTGACTGACCAGACCTATGTCATTGTTTGCTTGCCAAGGCACAGATGGTTTGGGGCCAACGAGAAACTCTTCAACGGTTTAGGGCTACCCAAGAGCTTTATAGCAATAACACAGACATTATCTCTTACATGGAAACTGCCTGTTACAGGTATAAATATAGCAAATCTTGGGAATAACAAAAAACGAAATGGATGGTTCTTCTTTGCATTCGACATTACATTGGCAGAGATGACTCCATTCACCCTGCAACCTTTTATTGTAGTAAGTCTGCAGATTTGGATGATTCTAAATCTAATGGTAAATTTGAGCATAGAAAGTTCTGATAATTTTGCTAGGGTGGGAACCATAAACAGAGGGCGCAGAAACTTTTAAGCTTACAACATGAGCTTTTTTTCATTGGTTCATTTGTTTAAAATAGTTTTAATAAATAGTTCTGGTAATTTTGCTAGGGTGGGAAACATAAGCAAAGAGAGCAGAAACTTTTAAGCTTACAACTTGAGCTTTCTTTTCATTGATTAATTTTAGATTCTTCTTGTGCGCATGGCACAAACATGGAAGCCCTGTCAAGAATCTGTTTTTTACAACATTTGAGCTTGCATCCTCCTTACCAATGAATTAGGGCTTCCAAAGACTAGGGTTTTTTAAGTAGTCATCGTCATGTACAGCTATCATAGATTATTTCAAGCTGCTTTGGAAGCCATTCAATGTCAACAAATAGAATGGCCCTATGCTGTCTCTAAAGTAGAAGCCAATAAAGCTTAGAGGTGGCACCATGTTATTTTAGCTACAGCAGGGCAACTATAACCATTGGATTTAGAATGAGAGAATGTTAATCAAGTACTCATTGAAGCCAGATTCGAGGTGGGTTCATTTCCTAAGTAATATATTTTAATTTTTTTAAAATTTTATCACTGGGCTAATCAAAAGTGATTTGGGCACCATTTGTTTGATGATATGTTAGATGTATTGGTGCACCAATTCATGCAGCTTTTTGATCCTGTAGTGGGCATCAGAGGTTATTTGCATTTTTTATTTTTATTTTTAATTTTAAGGTTTATTTTATCCAGAGGATTTTGGATTCATACAATTGTTTCAATCATTCATGAGTTTTTTTAGGTGTGGTAGAGCTTGCAGAGTTAGATGGGGCCTTTGTCTGTTAATGTAAGGTAGCTACGAGAGATCTCATTCATACCTGTGATGGTTTCATTAGCATACTTTCTGTGATCCTTGCTGTGTGGATCAGCTTCTGTATGGTAACTCCAGTTCATTTTTGTGCTTCGGTTTTAATATGAAACCATTCATCTTGTGGAGGGCCCAGTCCTTGGTGTCGGTGATTATTGGCATCATAAACATGATATGTAATGGCACCTTAATATAACTGCCATCCGTTCATCCTTTACGGAGATCATTTGTGTAAATCTGCGGAAGCATTTGAAGGGCCACCGCACACGGATGATGTGGCATCATGTGTATAACCAAGAGTCACTCACGTGGATGCCTGCGTGGATATTGAGAAGACATAACGTCTTTGTTTTGTAACTGCTATTCGTCCCTTCATATGCATTACGGTGATGTCCTTTTTTTCGCTTGATAACTTTGGTCAATTGAGAAGATCATCGGGTGAGATAGAGAGCTGTATCGTATCTGCTTATTGTGTTACAGTTTATCATTGAGACGGTGGTGTATGATCTGTGTAAGATCATTTGTAATTAGACCGGATCATTTGTAGCTTATTTTGTATAATCTGTGAGAGGATGTTGTTTATTTCTAAACAAGCTATGCTTGAACTATTATCAGACTTCTGGTATTGATTGTTGTGAGTCAACAATCTCTGAGTTGTTTTTGTTCGTCTGAATAAGCTGGAGGATATTGTAATCAGTTTTGAGAACTCAATAAAGGAGTATTGTTGGTGTGGCTATGCTTTTCCCTCGAGTAGGAGGGTTTTCCCGAGGTATCTCTCATGTCCTTGCATTTCTTGTTTTATCTGTTATTTATTCATGTTATTCTAGTTCGAAAACTTAACATGGTATCAGAGTGGGTCTAAAGAAAAGATCTAGAACTCCTCCACTTAGACCAGATACCCATTAATGGGGGCTACCCCTTGAGATATTCTATTTACGGTGAATATTATTGGACCTTCACAAGTTATGGATAGGTCTTCTTGGTTCAGTTATGATCATTCAAGATTGAGGATTGTTCATGTTTACAGGAGGAAGATTAGACAACAAATAGATAAGTATTTTATGATTATATCTTTGAATATTGATAATGAATTTTTGTGTAGTTAATATTAATTCATGTTATAACGCTAGGAATAGTGTATGTTTTTAGCATTGATCTGTATATTTCTCTTCTTGATAGGTTGATTCTATGAATTATTATTAATCTCTCTTGGTTGCAAGACGGATCGAGAAGCAACAGAATGATGAGAGATTCATGCAAAGTTATGCAGGTTGTAGAAATGAACATGGGGATGCTGCTTGCAGTTGCAGCCATGCGACTGAATTGGTGACACATAACTTCATTAAAGAGGAAGATCCTATACAGGTTGTCATTATGATTAGTTTCTTCAAAGAGGAAGAAATGATATTCAGAGGGAGCTTGTGTGGCAGAGGGAGAGTGCAAAAGCTCTTTGTTTGGTCTACATTGGAATCAGCTCTATTTTGTTATGATAATCAAAACAGTGAGAATGCTGCCCCTGTTGAGAGGGAGCTGAGAGGGAGTCTCAGCATTCAGATGATATCTAAGTTTGTATCCTTGCTGTGTGAATCAGCTTCTGTATGGTAACTGCAGTTCATTTTTGTGCTTCGGTTTTAATATGAAACCATTCATCTTGTGGAGGGCCCGGCCCTTCGTGTCAGTGATTATTGGAATCATAAACATGATATGTAATGGCACCTTAATATAACTGCCATCCGTTCATCCTTTACAGAGATCATTTGTGTAAATCTGCGGAAGCATTTGAAGGGTCACCGCACACGGATGATGTGGCATCGTGTGTATAACCAAGAGTCACTCGCGTGGATGCCTGCGTGGATATTGAGAAGACATAACGTCTTTGTTTAGTAACTGCTATTTGTCCCTTCATATGCATTACGGTGATGTCCTTTTTTTTGGCTTGATGACTTAGTCGATTGAGAAGATCATCGGGTGAGATAGAGAGTTGTATCGTATCTGCTTCTTGTGTTACAGTTTATCATTGAGACGGTGGTGTATGATCTGTGTAAGATCATTTGTAATTAGACTTTCGCTTATTCTGTATAATCTGTGAGAGGATGCTGTTTATTTCTAAGCAAGCTATGCTTGAACTGTTATCAAACTTCTGGTAGTGATTGTTGTGAGTCAACAATCTCTGAGTTGTTTTTATTCATCTGAATAAGCTGGAGGATATTGTAATCAGTTTTGAGAACTCAATAAAGGAGTACTGTTGGTGTGGCTGGGTTTTTCCCTCGAGTAAGAGGGTTTTCCCAGGGTATCTCTGGTGTCCTTGCATTCCTTGTTTTATCTGTTATTTATTCATGTTATTCTGGTTCGAAAACTTAAGATTGTGAAGCTCCTCTAATGGCATACTTAAACAATAAAAAATGCAAGCCATATTTTATAAAACAAAACTGTTTTACACTAAAACTGTGAATGGGAAGCAGCTGAATGGCAATGACATCACAGAACTATGAGTGAACTGTGCACCGGCTAAGATTTTCTGCCATAAAATCTCATAAAACTCAAACAAGATTCAAAACTGCAATCTTGTACCTACTCTAACATAATAGATTACAGACATTTATTCCCCATTAGGAATATGCTAAAATAACAGATGTAACGGAAGCTAATAAAGGCAATAAACAGATGAATCTGAAACAGTTTAAATTAATAGTTGGTAAAACTCAATGTTGAGAAAGGTAAAACCAAGGGAGGTCATCACAAGCATATGCTTTGGTATATATTTACAGCTTGCCGAAAAGCAGGTTTACATAGTTGCTGCACCCAGACAATATAATGATTCCTAACATAGAGATTTTATTCATCAAATATAAACTTCTGAATAATCCTCTCGTCTGTTTTTCTTAAGCCATTATGTATTTCCTTTCTCAGCCTCAGAAATATCCTCCTTGTTTGTAAGGGTCCCTTTAAAAAATTCAAAGTAATATTTGTAGTTGCGCTTGTAGTAATCATCTATCTCTGCAATATGTCAAAGAATGCAGGTCAGATGTAACGGGAGACATTCCATAATAGTCACCTTCCTTTTCCTCTACTTTCACTTTCTCTCAAAGAGGTGTGCACAGAAAAACGTGCTTCTTTATGAGTACATTAAATAGGCATATATCTATATTAAGGGCTTTTTCTTCTGAAACTGGTATTAGCTGGGGATTCATTTAGTCAAAATTATTCAGAAATGAAATGTAGTCCAACTGCACTTCACAGATTTAAATCTGTGTTAAATTATATAACGCGCTATCATCCTTCATGAATTTTATTATTTTGAGAGAACAAACCAACCCAAATGCCTAGATTCCTCTTACTGTCCCTATTTTCATGGCTACAAGGTTTTAGCCTTAATCTAAAGAAGTTTAAAACAAGGAACCTCTCCCTTACTATATTAGCATGTTAATGGTGCACGCAGGCACAATCCAAAATTCTTATACCTTAGATAAAATCTATAATGATGGCTTCATTTGACAAATTATGGGGTAACTAGGTCTAGAAAAGTTTAAAAAATATCTACAGCTTGAGTATTTATAGGATTTTCCAACAAGATTATTTTTTAATATATTGTTCAATTTGTGAAAGTTCTTCTATTTTTCTAATTCAACTTCCCAGGGGAATTTTTTCTCCCCACCCTGTAAATTGCCATGATGTCGATGATTTTTTTTTGAAGCATCTATCTCTTTTGAGAGCTTTGAGCACCCTTGTTAATTATAAGTCAACCTTACCGTTACAATTACCTTAAATTTGATAAGGTATCTCTTTCTTTCTTTTTTTCTTTCCTTATTTCTTTAATGTTATGGAATATGTGGGCACAATGGTTTAAAAGGGTTTTAACTTACACTCTGTTACAGGAACTTCTTGTAGTTGGTGCTCTAGCTATCAAATTCTTTAGGTAGTTTCAAGCTATCAAATTCACATGTTGAAATAAGAATTATAACCATTAGGCTTGTAGTTGTAATTCAACTTTATTTTGTGACAGTTTTGGCGATGCTAAACATTGATGTTCAAATGACTATTAATCTGTTTTGTTTTTTACCTGCGGTGACAGTCATTAGGATGGTCAGGCATAAAGTATGTAGAGAAGTATAATCACATACAAATTTTCTCCATTTTGGAAACGTTGTCTATGCTCATCCACCAAGTTTCAAAGCAACTAGATTAGTTTCTTGTGACTAAAAACCTACAGACGATGCTGCAGCTGTTTCAGTACCATAATTTTAGCACATGTTCCACTGCTGTGTTTTTAATGCACTGTGAAGCTCAGATCCTAGACTTAAAATGGCTGGCCATTGCAAACTTCATATTTGGTGTGTTCTTGGTTTCCTCTTTTCAAACCCTACTTAGAATTTTCCTACAATGTGAGTTGTCAGACTTTTTTGGGTTGCATCATGTGGGCCTGTTTTTGTTAGAGCTGAAGAACAAGTGTGACATTTTGTAAAATGAGAAATTAAAAATTAAAATGGTTGCATCTTATGTATATTAATGGTTTTTCAAGCTAACATCATATATTTAGAGCTTCAGTTTGATTTTCTGGACTCTGTCCAAAGCAATCCCACATAATACCATCACAATTCAGCAAACAGACATAAAAGACACCACTTAAAGGAGGCTAACTAAGAAATACAAGTCAACATGGAAACGCAAAAAAAGAGCAAACAATGATACGCTGAGGGATGGATTCAGACCTGGTATTTAGTTGCAATTGAAAACTACTTTGACATTTCTTCAGATACAAGCCTCAACATTTATATTAAATCTAGAGTTGAGTATTTTCAATTCAGTGCATTCTCTTCTTATAACAGGGCTATGCGATTGTACTGTTCGGGCAGTCAAGCATAGAATGGACGGAATTAGAAATAATAAGAGGAACTTTGCTATAAGATACCCTTGTACTATTGGCATTTGCACGTGATTAAGGTAAAATGGAAGGAATTGAAAAGAAATATAACGGTTTAACAAAAATCCATTCAAAAGGTATGTTATAGTTGCAAGAATGATAGAGTAGAACACTGTCAAGAGCCTAACAAGGATGACATGTAGCAAAATAAGTCATGGTAGTTCGAAAAAAATTTGTGCATCCTGGAAAACATGTATATATGCTTCAGAAGCATGTCCTGATGATTCTTATAAAAACAAAATAAATTATGGTTTAGTGTTGCTAACTTTTGTTTTATCGCCAGACATACCATACATTTTCTAACACCACTGTAGATCTGCAGAGTTGCAAAGCTGGCAATTGGAGACTCGTCAGATTGGCTTAAAGTTCGAGGGGCGAATCGCAGTTTAACCCGCCCATTTATCTATCACTATTGAATGATTTAACAACAAGGATAGGGGAGGTAAAAGCAAGACTGGATTGAATATTATCCACAAAAGCGAGCATTAAGGTGACGCAGTTCCAATATCTCTATAGGGTTCCAAAATAAGAGTCCATGATGTCATCTGCAATTTGTGTCCTCGTTACATATTAAATTCTCAACTTTTTGTTCAAACTAGGATTGCTCTAGCAATGATAAAATTGAAAATCCTATCGGCTCACTGAAGCGCGCAACTGCTAGTTGTAAAAGTTTACCTAGAACGTAAATAAATATAATTTGCTGCGGATAATTGATGACAGAAAACCTTGATATGTTATCAGTAGCTTTCAGCGCAATTGCAATACTTACATGCAGCATCAACTAAGTACATTGAAAATTTACCTCTAACTTCGCAGCTGAGTGCAATGCTTTGCAAATCTGTGGCTTCTCTTCCCCTTTGCTTCTATTATCTGTTCGTCCCTTAAAACAAAAAAATGAAAACATTAGAAATCATTGCACCGATGACATTTCCCCCTCATCAATGAAGCTCAAATTAGAAATGCGGTTCTTTAAAAAACTCTGACCAGTAATGCCTTCGCTTTATACACTGTAAAAGCAACAGAAAATGGTGATTCCAAATGCTAAACGAGGCACTTCAACGGTAAAATATGAAAGGGGATTTCAAAATAAAACTTAAAACAAGACAGCCGATATCACTGACCTGAAAGATCAGTCTTAAAGACTGTTTTTCGTTTCACGGCGAACGATCAACGGTTATAAGCACCCGAGAGGATCGAAAGCTTGCTCCCCGTTCGATTTCACCGTCGCCGTTGCCGATTTTTCTATTAGGTTTTCCGTGCGCCGGGTCTACTTGCAAGCATTAGTCGCCGTCATAATCTTTTTTTTTCTGCCGCCGGCAATTTTTAGGTTGTAAGAGAAAAAAACCCTAATTATTTCTTACCTCAAATCTTGTTTAATAGTTGACATCATAAAACGTGGGTGTTACTACATTGAAATAGCGACCTAGCCCTTATCTTGGCTACTTGTGCGAGCTAGGGAGAGACTAATCCCCTACAGGTGAGATTGTCGGCCCGCACTCTGATCTCACTAGGAAAACCTAAGGGGAGCTCTAGGGGGAGCTTTGAACGTGAGCCCATGGCAGTGACCCACGACCTCAAGCCTTCGCTACCCACCGTGCAGGCTAAAGGTCGAAGCCTTGAAATATAGTATAGTTATTACAATTTGACTTGCTGTGGAAAAATATCTCCTACTTATTAATTGAGCAATATCACAATTTGACTTGCTGTGGAAAAATATCTCCTACTTATTAATTGATGAGCTTAAGGGGCTTTCTAATGAATGGTTCATAAGGCACAACACTTGGTGAAGGTTTTGCAAATGAGGATGCAAGTAGAGTGGGTTTAACCATGGAGGAAACTCCGTAGTTAAGCGCGCTCGAGCTGGAGTAGTACTGGGATGGGTGACCTCCCGGGAAGTCCCGGTGCTTCACCTCTGTGAGCATCACCTAGATCCAATGAGTGCACAGTTGAATCCTGATAGCAATATCACAATTTGACTTGCTGTGGAAAAATATCTCCTACTTATTAATAGTTATTATTGTTTACTAATTAGTTAGATATCATTAGTAATTATAATATTAATTTCATATATTATAAAATAATATGTATATAATACTTATAGTTATTGTTTTATATATTAGCTACTTAATTATAATAATATAAATGTTAAAATGTATAATTATTTATACATAATTTATATTTAATTATTAAATTTTGAAAGTATAAGTTGTTAGAGTCTAATTTAGATTTTTTATCATTTGTCTCTAACTTGCCTTTTTGTTTGAAAAGTTGTTGATTTCCAGTAAGGAGTTAAGTCAACCCATATCACTAGTGGATGAACTAACTTAAGAGCTTAGGCTACTCTTGAATTGGAAAACTCCACTTGTTATTCATTTTCTTTGATTTGAAAGTGGTGCAGTCAAGAACGGAGGGAACTCAAAGAGATCTGTCCAATCCTTGCAGCATGAGTTACACAACGGAAACGACAAGTAACAAAAGAGAGATATGCAAGATCAGTCTTCTTTATTATCATCGGAAAATCATATACAATGGATCTGCAACATGCAGTCATACATGTCAGGTATACAGGCCTGATTACAATAAGAAATCCTTACAAATCCTTATCATTCAACTACAACAAGATAATCTTATGAGAACTGACCCATTTGGAACAAATTCATAAGCTTATATAAAGCCTTTGCAAACATCGGGTTGGCCTATAAAGATCACATTTCCCAATGAGAAAGAAAATATATTACAAACAATAGGTCAGGACCGAAATCATCAGGATCTGCTCCCAATGAAATAAATATGAATCACGGTCCCTCAAGTAGGTCGGCCACAAACGTAATAACATAGAGAAATCAACAGTTAAGCTTCACCGAACGAGAAATTCCTTTGGTGCAAAAGCACCCAAAGACATGAAGACAATAATGACACCAAGGAGGCATGGTGAGATCTCTCAGGGGTCCAAGGGACTCAATTATAATGTTCTAAAGCCTATAATGGCTTTTGATTGTAATATAAATGTCCTAATGGTCCTAATAGGACCGTAGGACCAAATTGTTTGTAAGAGGGGCCAATAGTGTCTAATTAGTATCTAAATGGGTAATAGGGTCCTAGATAGGATAAATAGATCCTAGGATGAATGAGACACAAGTTTGATAATTTAAAAGACAAATATAATATAACAATTAAACATAGCATAAAATTCAAATATTCAAATACCAACGACTAACTACCAATTTGGAGGGAAAAGCCAAAATGGTTGAAATTAGTATTTGTTAGTCATCCAACTGATTTAGATCGGTTGTGGAAGTTCTATGAAGGCTATATATGCCTTGGAATGACAGAAAAGTACAGAAGGGACGGATTGTACGGACAGATTGAGAAATTGAATAAAAAATCAAGTTTTTCTTTGCAAATCTTGTTATTTTCAATGCTTTGTTGACTGTTTTAGATTTGGAACAGAATTGTGGATGATCTAATAACATAATAACATCATTTTCCATCTGTCTTGAATGCTTTTATAGTCTATTTGCTTCATATTTGGAAAGTTGTTGTAGGTGGTCATTTTGGAGCATTGAAATAACTCCATTTTGGTCTTTTTAATGATGTAATGGGTCATTCAATGAATGTATTTGTTGTTTCTCATTGAATGAGCCCTATGTAACATATGTATGATGTTACTAACCATTTGGATGCAGGAGAAGTTGATTTAGCACCATGAGGAAGAGTGGGAAAATGGCATGAAATTGATGTCATAAGTGTAGCAACAACATATCTTCCTTAAGGAGGGCATAATTTTATGTGAATTAGAAGAAGTATATGACAAATCAATGGTGATACTAGAAGGAAGATTTCTGGAAATGAGTTTTGAGTTATTTTTAAGAAGGCCCTAGTTTTAAAGGCCTAGAGGGAGCAATTTGGGGCTTTTGGGTATAGGAAGCCTATAGAGTTAAATTGACTTCAAATTTCTCTATTTGGTCCATTTTAACACTCTATGCAAAGTGGCAAAGTTAGGTGTTAAGTTTGTAATAGGGTTCCTTTGTAAAAAGTGACCTATTAGGTCTAGGAAGGAAAGTGGAGCGGCGGTTTTTGGGGGTTGTGTTCAAAAGTACACCTACCTGATTCTGAGGTATGTTTTGTAAGCCCATAAAGGGTATCTGAAACTGTAAATATTTTGTTCAGTTGTTTGGTAAGTTTTCACAAAAAATCCAAAAAATAGGGAAAATAGGGCTACTAGTCTTCTAGTCCTATTTGGGCTTTAGAGTGGATTGGGGTGTTTGAACCTTGTCAGTGGGTTGTAACCTGTTGGAATAAGTTGGAATAGGTATTTAACGATGTTCTAAGGGGTTGGAGGCAGTGGATAGGTCTCTTGTTTCATTCTTCCCATTTGGAGCCATTAAATGCACTTGGGAGCCTTGGTTCATTGTTCAACTTTTGCAATTGAAGGTCATTAGAAGATCTTAGTTTTGTAAAACCACTTGCCTCTGCATCAAGTGGTATCAGAGCACAGAACATACCTTTGAGAGGGGATAGGTTATATGTCAGAGGGAGAAGAGTTTGGAGAATTTGAAGAAGAGGCTCTAGAAATGCCTCCAAAGATGACAAACGTTGAGCTTGCCAAGATGGTGATAGAGAAAGAAGAGGAGAACAAGATGATGAAGGCAAAGATGGAAAAGATGAGAAGAGAGATGATGAAAAATAAGAAAGGAGAAGAAGACTATGAAGAAGAGGTCAAATAAGAAGAGAGAGAACCAAGGGAAGAGATTGATCCTGAGGATGCAAGGATGGCAAAATTTGCTAAAGTCATTAAAGGTAATGACTACACGAGTAAGTTTGACATCCCTATGTATGATGGGAAGATGAATGATGAAGATTTAATTAACTGGTTTAATGTTGTGGAAATTTTGTTTGATTGTGAAGATGTTGAGGATGGAGAAAAGGTGAAGATTGCAAAGTCCAAATTAAAGGGGCATGCTTTACTTTGGTGGGATTGCTTACAAGTAGAAATATGGAAGAGGAGATTGCCTAAGATCACATCATGGAAGAGGATAATGGAAAATATGAGGGATAAATTCCTTCCAAGAGACTATAAGGTTCAATTGTACAAAAAGATGTGGAACCTAAGACAAAAGGACATGGATGTCCAAAGGCTGAAGAATTCCACAAGTTAGATATCAGAGTTTCTCATGATGAAGAAGAGGAGGAGAAAGTAGAAAGGTACATGGGTCGAATGAGATTCAACATCTAGGATGAGATTAGTTTGAATACACCCAACACTATGCAAGAGTGTTATAAGTTGGCTACCAGGGCTGAGGACAAGTTGAGAAGAAAGCAAGAAAGACAAGGAAGTGGAAGAGGACAGTCAAATAGGGGCAAAGGTGGAAGATCTAATGAAGGACATGAACAAAGAAGAAATGACAAGGGAAATGAGCCTATGTTTCATCAGATAAATTGACAAAGAGGTGGTGGCAAGTGGATTTACAAAACTAAGATCTTCTAATGACCTTCAATTGCAAAAGCTGAACAATGAACCAAGGCTCCCAAGTGCATTCAATGGCTCCAAATGGGAAGAAAGAAACAAGAGACCTATCCACTGCCTCCAACCCCTTAGAACATCTTTAAATATACCTATTCCAAATTCTTCCAACAAGTTACAACCCACTAATAAGGTTCAAACACCCCAATCCACTCTAAAGCCCAAGTAGGACTAGAAGACTAATAGCCCTATTTTCCTTGTTTTTGGACTTTTTGTGAAAAAATCACAAACAGATAAACAAAATATTTACAGTTTTAGATACCCTTTATGGGCTTACAAAATATACCTCGGAATCAGGTTGGGATACTTTGGAACACAACCCCCAAAAACTGTTGCTCCACTTTCCTTCTTAGACCTAATAGGTCATCTCTTCGGTGAAAAATTCCTCAATATATTCTTTCACACTAAGATCCTTTTGCTTTAGGTTTTGCAATTTTCTGAACAAACTGACTTGGTAATCCACAGGTAGAAACTTAGCTTTCAGTTTGTTTACCATCTTATCCCATGATTTGATTTTATCCTTTCCTCTTCTTTGTCTATCAGTCTGCAAATGTTCCCACCATAAAGATGCATGTCCTCTCAAATTTGTGCAAGCATACTTCACTTTCTTATCTTCATATGTACCTTCATAGTCAAAGTATTTTTCCATCTCTTTGATCCAATCTAGCAATTCATCTGAATCTAATTTACCATCACAATTAGGTGGATTGAAATGTGGTCTAGTATTCACTCAAGTTAGGGCTTTTATAAACATATCATCTCCTTGTTCAAGTTCAAATCTAGGTTTTTCTTCACTTCCTTCAGATGCTTCTTCATTTCTTTCTTCTTCTTCATCACTTACATCCTCAATATGTCAACCTCTTCTCTGGGTCATCTCCACAGCTTCTAACCTAGCTTGAATTTGTCTCAATATGTCTAACACTACTGGATACACATCTCTCCTTCCTCCTCTAGCATTTCCTCTGTGAGCCATCTTACACGAATCCTCTACAATTTTAGGTCAAATACTCTCTTTGCCACCCCACAATAAATTAATTTAGGACTTTGCAAGCTCGGGGACCACGATCTACCTCAACATAATTGGAAACTTGCTCTAATACCACTTGGCACGGTCAAGAATGGAGGGAAATCAAAGAGATATGTCCAATCCTTACAACATGAGTTACACAACAGAAATGACAACTAACAACAGAGAGATATGCAAGATCAATCTTCTTTATTATCATCAGAAAATCATATATAATGGATCTGTAACATGCAGTCATACATGCCAAGCATACAAGCCTGATTACAATCAGAAATCCTTACAAACAATATCATTTAGCTACAACAAGATAATATTATGACAACTGCTCCATTTGGAACAAATTCATAAGCTTATAAAGCCTTCGCAAACATCGGGTTAGCCTAGAAAGATCACTTTTCCCAATGAGAAAGAAAACATATTAAATACAATAGGTCAAGACCCAAATCATCAGGATCTAATCCCAATGAAAGAAATATGAATTGTGATCCCTCAATTAGGTCAGCCACAAATTTAATAACATCGAGAAATGAGTCATTAAGCTTCGTCGAATGATAAATTCCTTCGCGAGATCAGAAAATACAAACTGGCCGAAAAACATGAAAAACAATACACTCCCACTAAGAATCAATGAGATCTCAAGTGCGAAGAAACCAATTAAAGTGTGAACCTAGGAGAAGGTTCAACATGATGTCATGAACAGGATATAAAGATCGCAACTGCAAAATATCCAAACTAAGCGAATGCAGAAAGAAACTCAAAGACTGATCAAATAGGAAAACAAAAAACAAATATTTTTGGTTGAAGCAAGATTGCCAAGATCCTGAGATGCTCCTGCATCAGAAAGGGTAGTTAAAGTAAACAAAAATATAAATCTCATCAATTTGTAAGATTTAGATTGACTTTGATAGATTTTTGTTTTATCTAATATCATCCTTTAGCAAACAATTTATCCAAACAACCCACATAGTCATATCCTCATCAAAGTCTAGTCATATTTCAAAAGTTCCAAATCCGTCACCTCCATATCACTTATCAAATTACATCTCACACATCGTTTACCAAGGTCTTGAAACTTTCTATATTCCTACCACAAGGTCTCAACACAAGAAAAATATAGAATGTTGTCAAACTAATTAGCGCAAAAACAAGCATGGGTGATAGCCAAAATGAGTTTGGAATGCCTTTCTACATATCCATCACAACTGGATACGAAACACCTTATTCATATTCTTTAGGGGGTAATAATCAAGATGTGTTTGAGCCAACTTATTGCAATAAATACAACAAGATCATTTAGAGCGATGAAAGTCATAGATTGTCTTCTTTCTTTAGATCCCAACGAATATTTTCTATTGCTAACTCAACAAGGTTCCAAGTCACCTCTTGTTTTTCATTAGACTCTTCCTAAGGAGCAAGATCACGTAACCATAACTTCATTAAATACCTTGTGGAAACAAGTTCAACAAATATACTTGTCATAAACACTAATACCACAATCACCTATTGTCCCCATACCATAGTCAACAACCATTTGTATACCACAATCAACAACCATTTGTATACCACAATCAATTAACATCCCCATACCAAATGTATCCACTCGAATCATCTCAAGACAACCCTATGTAGCTCTACTCAACACTCATCCATTAATTACCTTACAATAAATGACTCTACTTTACCAATGATACATCCCACCTAGTCATGTCAATGCATACATTTCCTTCATCAAATTTTTAAATTGTTCGTTCTCATTGTATATCTCTCAAACAACTACATTTTTATACCTATAAACACATATATACCCCAAAACTATACTTCCTATACCAACATCCCACAAAACCAATCATCTACCCCTTTAAGGTTTGCCTCTACATTCAATATACATGAAAATACATACATACCCCATATCTACAACTCCATCCTACAAAACCTATCCATTATCCCTTCATTTTGCTACTCAAACCCCCATCAATATCTCAACCTTCACACTTATAAATGACTAGGCACAACAAATTCAAAATTTGTGACAAAGAATAGTTAAAACCAAACTAGGACACACCTAAGAAACACTATACGCTTTAAGATGTATGCCCTTATCCTTTCAATGGATCTATATCAATAATACATTTTCCTTGTAATTTTGAAATGCCTAAATTTGACAAGTATAAAGAAAAGGTGATCCACATGGACACGGTGATGAATTTTATATAGCTTTCCTTGAAGTTGCCTAAAAAGGCACATACTAAGTAATGTGCCTCTTTCTCATGATTTTAAGAGGTAAATCTATTGAATGGTTCTCTCATCTACCCCGTGGGATTATGTTCTTTCATGATCTAGCAGAAACTTTAATTTCTTATTTTTCATATAATATAATACATGAGATCTCTATGTCTGACTTATACAACACGAAACAAAGAAATTGAGAATTGCACATTACCTTCCTACAAATATGGAGGAATGTGGCAAGCAAATTCACATGGCCTATCCTAAAAAAAACTTGTGTACATATTTATCCATAATCAAACTCAATAAATGAGCTTCCACTTGTAGGTCAATGTGCCAATGCATTCAATGAGATCATAATAAAGTTAATAATAATGGAAAAGGCTCTCATTACTAAAGGCTTGTAAATATATATAAGGAAAATAAAGGCAATGGATCACAATCCGAAGACAAATTGTGCTTGCATGTTAAAAATAGCATTATTGATGATAGTGTGGTAGATGTTAAATTTTTCCAAAATGTGCAACCTTGATTAAATGTACAACCATCATTCAACATGCAATGAAAGACTCTAAGAATTCTTAGAGGATTGCTAGGCATAACTCTAATCCAAGACAAAAATACACTCCTCTAGACAAACCAATTGGATCAATCCTAACAAAATTGGTACATTCCACTCTCATCAAGTTGTCTAAACTTAGACAATAAGAAAAACCTTATTTCAAACCACAATGGTACAAAGAGAATGAATATTGTGAGTACCACAGGATCAAAGGTCGCAAAACTCCTAAATTCATGAAACTGAAAAACATTATTCAACATCATATAGACTGAGGTCATATCACTATTGAAGATAATTCTGACTCATCAGGTAATGATCTCAAGATATATGAGGATCCAATCCTTAATAATGGTAAAAGAACACCTCCAAAAAGATAATAACTTGAACAATATCAATTATACCTCTATTCCATATGAATACATTTTGGCCCAAATAGACGTAGCCAATACTCATATTGTCACTACATCCAGTATATGAAAAATATTGTAATAAAGTAAGTCTTGAAGAAGACCAATCAACATACTATTATTTTTCTAAGTATAGCCTCTTAAAGCATTCAAGAAAAATGCTTGCATATGTGTGCATAAATGTTGTCACACTTCTATGAATCCTTACATTCAAGAACACTCAAGAATGAGGTCTCAAAAATCGATCCATAGCTCCCTAGGCATGGAGTGCAAGGGTTTTTAGAATGCTCTCAGCTAGAGCTATTAAGCCTATAACCTTGCTAGTAAACCAAGTGGTAATAAAATCCAAGTGGTGAAAACCTGGAAATAGGCGCTACTTGAGGCCTTTGCACCCCTATCTCTTAGCACGTGTCCTCGACACTTAGCCTTTCTCCATCATGTCTTGTCCTTGTTGCCTTGGTTTTGGAATAAGAATAAGCCCTCCTTAGCTATTAGACCTCCTTAAAATAAGCCCCATATATAAGGAAATTCTTGAACAAAAAACTATAATTCTTTTGTGCTTAACAACATAAATATTGATAATTTTAGGTTGTCATAGGATGCATTACCTCCCTTTATCATCTTATATTCATCAAAAAATATCTTCAATCCACCAACACTCCTCATAATGAAGCCTTACACTTAGAAGTTTTTATTCAAAAACGTAAAATCAAAAGAGTCTTGGTATATGGTGGATTATACTTGAACATTTGCACTCTCGAATAAATAACACAATTGGAATACTTTGATGGTGCCATTAATTTACAAAAAAGTGTCACCATAAAATATATGATGACGATGATCACAAGTCAAAGGAAAAAATAGAAGTTCCCATCCAAGTTGGTCCCACCGTAATAGATACCATATGCCAAGTCTTAGGCCTAGATATACTCTATAACATTATCCATGCCACATATGGATAAATGTCATGCAGGCCATACCATCAACATACCTACAATGTTTGAAATTTTCATGCAGTGGTACTCAAGTAACTATGTTTGGATATCCTTTCCCTTTTTTTATATTTCCAAAATATGGAAAGAAGATATCATGAATCTAACAAGGTACCTATTAATGATGAATCTCTATAATTTTCATCTTATATAGACTCATCCATCATATTTGCATCATCCAATTCAGACACCACCATCTCCAAGATCAAGATCCAAGTTTATGACTATAAGGAAGTTAAGTAGCAAAACAAATTCCTACACTAACCTTGATGGGAAGGTAATGTAAAAGCTTTCTCAAATCTTTATAATAGTTATAGAAAATTAACAAAAATAACATGCATACCACAATATAGTGATTTACATGGGGAAAACCCTTTTGGGAGAGAAACCTCACACTCAAAAAGTCATCCAATATATTGTTCAAAAATCAATAATCGATTAGAATATACTTGCAAAGAAACCTTCTCTCAAGAGTATCACCAGCTAGAGATAAAGAGGTAACTAAATAGACAGAAGACTCTTGCACACACCCTCCATCTCACACACCTACTATATAGGAGATACAATACATGAAACTGTGAATCATTATTACAAAACCATGGGCTAAAAACCACTTATAAAGGGGTACCCATCTTATCTCCAATCAAAGATTCCCTATGAATTGTTAATACGCACGCCAACATGTGTGACTCCCTTTTACAATTCATATATGCGTTCAACGTGTGTTTATATTTTCTATTTCAGGAGACCAAACTTTTAGAGGCCATAACTTTTGAACCTGGTGCTTTATTGACAAACTGTTTGAAGTGTTGAAAAGCTTGTGGTGTGCTCTATCACCTAGCAAAATGTTATGATAATTACCCACAATTTTAGTCCTTTCAAATTAAATTCATATTTTTGGGGGGAATTTCCAAAAATAAAAAACTTTAATATCTTCAAAACTAGACATGATCTTGCAACAAAAATTTACTGAGACATGCTTGTCTAGCCCATCCAAACCTTTGGAGATAGAACAGGGAAATTTTTTATCAAGTGAAAACTTACTAAAAATAGTAAATGTGTGTAAATACAAGGTTGAGACATATTTTCTGACAATGAGATTGGATTTAGGGAATATAACATGAAAGGTTTCTTCTATGTAGGGAAACTTCAATTCTCACCAAGATCGTATGTTAAGCACCAACCTGTACCCAAGCTACATGTTGAGTAGAATTGAAAAAATAATCTATCAAAGAATACATATCTACGTGGTTGTATAAAGAAGAAGACCTGGTCATATTTTGATTTGAATTCAATGGTGAATTCAGTTAACAATACTAGGCATGCAGAAACTTACAAGTATTGTTGAGAAAAATGGGCAGTAACAAAATTGACAACAAGAGTTGTATTGATAAAAGATTCCTCTTATTCAATCCATAAGTAGATATATATAATTATTTAGAATACCAATAGTCTCCAAAATCATATGAATACAAAATGAATTGTTTACCGAATAAAATAAATAAACAAATCTATAAATGTCCAAAAATTAGGAATCGTATAGAATGTATCGATGAGCTCTAATTTTAGTCCTTTAAAACCAAACCTTCAACTATTCAATTTAAGGGACCAATGACAATTTTGACTCCAAATTCCACTTTAAAGGCCTCCAAATATGCCAATTAGTAAAACATAGAAAATACCAAAAAATAGATTTTTGGTTGTTCCCACGTCTTCTCATTCTGTCAAATTTACATGGCTCTAGATTGCCCCCAAACTACTTCAGATCATCCTCAAATTCCACTTCTGGATTACCCCTAGACTACTTTGGATTTTCCCCAAACAAATTTGGATCACCATTAAACTATTTTGGATCGCATTACCAATTGAGAAGTATACTTAGGAAAATTGTATAATAGAGAACATGGGATATAAAGGTCAAAGTTGTCTCCAGTGTCAAGAAAAAGGGAAAAAGAGAACCGACAACTATAACAAAGACAAAAAAAAATTCTCAAAAGCTAGGGTATTTGACACAATAAACTATGTCCCCAAAACTTGATTTTATCCTTGATGAGGTAGCCAAAGCCTTTCCAACTATCAAAACTTCTAATCAAGGTACCTTTGATTACTTCTCTCTACATATCAAGGAACTATTTCACAAAACTAACATTTGTACCTTATCACCCACATCAAACTCCAAAGATCTCCTTATTGTTTACCCCAAGCATTGGGACCAACAAGGACTATTGATTCTAGACATTTCAAAATGTCAAAGGCATTATAGGACTTCAAGTGACTATGCCAATAGGATATAACATAGTCAATTTCATTATAGAGCTTGAGGACAAAGGTACTTTAGCCAGATGGCCAAATTATTTAGTCACAAAAATAGAGAAAGAAAAATAATAATATGACCCCTAGTCAAAACCATAATTTGATGTTATCAAAGCAAGAAAAAATTAAAAGAAAGATCTAAACGTGAAAACCTCTTTGAGGTGCTTGAAGATGGATGTTTAACCTTCTCACTATTTCCAAATATCAAAAGATATTTAGTATTAGTGTAAGAATCACATGAAACAAATATTGGTACATCATAGAATCCCAAGATCATATTTTTGCAACATCACTACCACCTTAAGAAAAATCAAAATTCACAACATTATTCTAAAATCAATATATAAACTTTTCTTGGTCTCATACAAACATGCCTTGGCTTGATCCTTCATTGATGGTTCATCACTTAATAGATATTCCAAATGTAAATCCACTACATCAAAAATTTCATAAGGTGTGTATTCATACAATAATATTAGTCAAAGTCAAGCTACCAAAGTTTTTAGATGTTTGATACATCCAACCTATTGATTATCCAAAATGGGTATCTAATATTGTATGTGTTGCTAAATAGATTGGGTCTATTGCATATGTATAGACTTAAAATACTTGAACAAAGCTTGTTCAAAACATGACTTCAAATTACCCAACATAGATACGGTTGTTGCCTTAACAACTAATCATGAAATAATTTCCTTGATGGGTAGTTTTAGTATATACTCAAATATGCATCATCCTAAAAGATCAATAGGACACAAACTTCACATGTCCTTGGCGAACATACTATTGGAATGTAATTCCTTTTGGTATAGAAAATTCCAAAGCTATATACCAAGAAGCAAAGACAATAATATTTCATGATCTATTTCACATCATCATAGAAGACTATGTAGAAAATCTGCAAGGGGAGCCCATTACAAGAGAAGGTCAGTTAAATGTACTTGGACAAATCTTAAATAAGCTATAAAAATGTCAAGCAAAGGTGAATTTGAAGAAGAGTGTTTTTAGTATGATTTCAAGAAAGTTGTTAGAATACATTATTTCTCATAGAGGCATCAAAGTAGATCCAACCAAAATGAAAGAAATAGTTTAGATGCCTCCACCTACTTATCTAAAATAGTTGCAAAGTCTCCAAGGCAAACTTCATTCAATTAAAAGGTTCATTGCCTAGTTGACATATAAGTATCATCATTTCTCACATCTCCTACACAAAAATACTATATTCAAATGAGATGAGAAATATCAATAAGCTTAGTAACAATTGTAAGATTGTCTAGATTTGTCTCCAATACTAATGTCTCCAAATCCAAAGAAAACCTTTGATATTATATATCTCAGTTACCATAGTTGAATTAGGTTCTCTTCTTGCCCAAAACAATGATACACAGAAAAAGAGAGTTATCTACTATGTTAGGCGCACATTTGTAGGATATGACGTCAGTTATACTCCAATAGAATGAGCATGTTTGATCATAATCTTTGCCTCTAGAAACTACAACACTATATGCTCAATGACCAGAAAAAGTTCATTGCAAAGGTTAATCCATTAAGATACATCTTATCTAAGGCCACACTCGCTAGCTAAATGGTAATCTGGGCTAGATATTGGTAGGATTTGGCATTGATTATGTGGATCATAAGGTTATTAGGGGACATGTTATTGTTAACCAATTAGAAGATGCACGAACAAATGCAAATCATCCTCTCATTTTAGAATTTTCAGATGAATGTGTATCCACAATCAATTTAACACTTTAAAAATTATATTTTGATGGCTTTTACACCAACATGATTTTCAGGAGCAAGAATATTTCTTATCACTCCATAAAGAGGTTGTATCGCAAAAACATATCATCTAGCTTTTCCATGCAAAAACAATATTGTCCAAGTATGAAGATTTAATTACATGACTTATAATCATTGTTTAATAGAACATTAAGGAACTTCAGGTATATCGAGACTCGCAATTGGTCATAAATTATGACAATGTGTACTATCAAATAAAAGGTGAAAAGTTTCTCCCTTATAAGAAAATGGTAGAACTATTTAAATAGTACTTCTCAAGGATCTATTTTTGAATAGATGTTGAGGTTGAACAATAAAGCTACTAATGTCATGCCCACTATTGGATCTCTCTCGGACATGATTCATAATAGCTAGCATTGTGAATTATTAGTTGAACAAATCTTGGTCCCATTTGTCAATACTTTAGAATCAAATATTGTGTGTGAACTTGTTGGTCCCAATTGGTAGCACAAATAGAGTCATTATTATATTTACTTAGGATATCACCTTTCTAAGATTGATCTATTTCCACTTAGCTTAAGTTTACCTAGGCTTTTTATACTTCTGTCTCACCTCATAACATTGATACACATTTTTTCACTTTGTGAGGCACCTAGTGCATTCATATTTGACACTTGCTCACAGAATTGTCAAGTGAGATCACAGAATTGTACATTTGGAAGGGTAGTCAAAGTTTCACTTCTACCTTCTTGCCTCCTCATCCATGCATATATATGTAAGTATTGTATTTATATGTTACACACTCTTAATTTGTATTTGGTAAACATAATATTGCATGCATAATATTATTTCACCTATGGAAGTTTACCAATGTGACCTTTCAGATCTTGGCTAATTCCAACGTAGTATTAGAGCCTTGAATGCATTGTATTCCTCGTGACATGATTTTGTACATAGCCCTATCACTGAAGCATTGTGGAGACAAACAAATACTACCATTGCGTTCATAAGGCCCTTGAAACAAAAGAAACACCTTTTGTTTTGTCAAATTCAATAATTATTTTTCAATTTTTTGATCTCTTGTCCGTGTTGTATGAGAAAGTTGAAAAATTTATGAAAAAACTAGTAGAGGGTTGATTTTTCCTCCACCCATCTGTCACTTTTGGTAGACAACAACACCATAAACTTTTTGTGACCCAAAATCATTGCATCGACTTCAATGGAAAAGGTTTATTGTTGGTTGCAATGGGTTGTTTGTCCAACACTCATATTTGGTGTCATTGACACCAAAATTGTTGCCCTAAAGTTAAAGTTTATTATTCCTTTAAATGACTTTGGCCAAGCCCACATGACTCTTCCATGGAACAAGTCTTCATCGATGACTCTTTGTAGTACTCAGAATTCCCCCATAAAAAAATCCTTACATTTTTATTGGTAATATTTATTGTTACCTATATAGATTAAGTTGCAAATCCTCTAATTAGAGTGGTTTTATTATTATTTCACATTTAATGTTAGCCTAACATTCACATTAAATTATATTAATTGAAAACCAACATTACATGTTGATATTATAAATCATTACTATTTTTGAAACTTTATGAGCAATTTTTTTGCTTCTCATCATTGTAATCATCTCAAAGCTTGTAAAGGAGGGAAACATTTTCTTTTTTGCATGTCTTGCAAATGGGGAGACAATATTTCTAGTGTGATTAGTCATTAGGGAGATTTCATGCTTGTTATGCTTGATCCAACTACCTACCTCCCCCTGATCTGGCATCTACCCTATCTTCCCAACTTCCCATTTAAATTATGGTGTGTTTTCCTAGGAACATAGCACACTAGGCTTTATGTTCCTTGGAACAACATGCCCAAGGCATTTTGTTCCCCAAAGACTAGGCCCAAATTTGAACCAGCACTCCATTGCAATGTTTTGATGGGAAATTAGATCTTGTGATCAGCCTGGCTTTATTTTGAATCCCGACATGTGTGATGAGGTATATAAACACCCTATCTCTTCTCATTTTCGCAACTAAGATCCATTAGCAATCATAACCAAGAAGATCAAGAAGCAACCAAACGAATTCAAGATTTGAAGACAATCTTCTCCATTGCAACAAGCTTTTGTCTCATGATAGCCAAGTAGAGGAGTTCTCAAGCAAGCAAGAAGATCCTTTTTCCATCCTTATGCATTCTTCCTACATAGAAAGTGTTCAATCAAGCATAATCTCGAAGATTTAAGAGTGACATTCATAGATTCATGCACTTGTGAAGGCATCCTTGATTTCTTTCTACGTTCCAAAATCAACAACTACAATTCAAACATCTTCATGGATGTGTACTATCTCAATATTCGTTCATGAAGGTATTGGCAAGGTAGATCTAATATTTACCTTCATATTTACTTTCCTTTATATAATATGATTTCATTTTCAAGGTTGATTCCTATACAGGGGTTTGACCAATGCAAACTCATTTCCATGACATTTTCCCTTTTTTTTCTTTTCCTTTTTTTTTTCTTATTTTTTTTCTGTGTGCAAGTATAGGTGTCACGGCTGTCGAAATTATTTTGAACAATCCAAGTTCTGCAGGACTGACTTTCAAAGTTTCGAGCAGAACTCCAAGGAACAAGATGCCCCAAGCTTCTTGTTTCCTAGAACAAACACCTCGTTTTGTTCTTGTTAGAACACCTTCAAATTCAATTTACATGTCAATGCAACTTTTGGGTTTCTATTTCAGGTCATTGTAAGTTTTTGTATGTTTTTAGTCAGTCAGTCTTTTTCAAACCTACTTCTATTTGCTTATTTAGTCATTTATCTTGCATCATTAGATCAATTTCCCTAAATCCATTTCATTCTTAATCACTACAACGAAGGATCATTGCAGTCACTTAGCGCTTAAATCATACTTAACTATTAGGTCATCTTCCTTCCAATTGTCCATTAGGAAAAGGTAGACAAATCCTTTATATATCAAATGTTTCATTTTTCTTATTGTACGAATAGAAAGAAGAACACATTATTTTATATTAATATAATCTATTAAAATTATAATTAAAAAAAATACAATTAAGAAGAAGAATATCATTAAGATGAACTACCATTAACAAAGATAATTTGGAAAAAGAAAAATAATTAATATGAAAAAAATATTTATAAGAGTAATTAAAAAAATCTAAAATATAGAAAATCAAAACAAAAAATTTCATTCAAATCAAAACATTCAATAAAATTTCTTATACTTTTAATATCTAGTTAATAAAAAATAATTAATTTTAATAAACATTTAGGTCTACTCTTATAAAGTGAGAAGCTCCACATAAAATATAGATTAAATGAAAACTCGCAAATAAAGATAAAATTGTGATATTGCTATCAGGATTCAACTGTGTAGTTTTTGAGTCAAACTCATTGACCCATAATTCATGAGTAGTGGTTCACATGAACCCATCTCTCATGAGAATGAATGGAACACTTAGCAC
>MU227793.1:717489-732301 GCA_018584345.1 Thuja plicata
CTTCAATAGACCTCTTCCTGTTTAACTTTGACTGTGACATCTCCAACAAACTAAGGCTGCAATAAAATTTTACTTGAATAATTATAAGATACTAAGGACTCGTAGTCTTTCCGGTTCGCTACCGATCGCAATTGTTAGCTCAAAATCAACTGTTTTTTTGTACTCCTAAATCTCTTGAAACTATCCTTATATACAAATGCTTATTTTGAATTTTGGCAAAGGGGACGACATTTGCATATGATAACAACTAATATTTGGCGAACCCCGCGTAATTCCAAGTAATTGACTAGGTGAATAGGGCAGGAATTTGGGACACAGTGAATTACGATGCATGGCGAATTGGGTCTTAGTGCAAATAAAATTTTAACTTGGGATAATGGAACTTTGGTGAATGGTGATCCTTGATAAATACCCCTTCCTTAATCCCGTGGCAACTAATAGTAAATATACAATAGATAAATGGGCGAACAACCCCACTACCGTAGTGAAATTACATGCAAATAGTGGCGAACAACCCGACCAATTAACGTGTTTTTTATAAAATCTGGGCGAACCGGTCAAACAGTACACCATGCATTTTTTCGCCAAATTCTATATGCCCGACAAGACATATTCGCCAATTGGCAAAGAATCGCCACTAAAAAAATCCCTGGATGCAATGAGTGCTAAGTGTTCAATTCACTCTCACGAGAGATGGGTTCTTGTGAACCACTACTCATGAAACATGGATAAATGAGTTTGACTCAAAAGCTACACACTTGAATCCTAATAACAATATCACAACTAGATGGTGTTCAGTTCAAATCTTCTACAATACAATTTTTTTAATATAATTAATTATATAATAATTAAAATCTATATATGTTTAGACATGTTGTTGGAGCATGATTCTTCATGTAGAATATTTTGAACAATGCCCTAAATCAAAAATAATATCTCCCTTGGTGCATATAGGACTTTAATTAATTTTTTTTCATTAAATTAAATTTATAGTTTGAATTAATTAGAATATATTTAATTAAGATTTAAGTGAAATATCTCTTATAATATGCTTAACTTTCAATGTCCTTTCCTCATACCATATGCATGTCAAATATGTGTAAAATTTGTCAAGAAATATCAAATTTTAAAATATTCAACATTCATAATTAACAAAAAAAGAATACTAATAAAAATAAATGGAAACTATTAAACATAAGAGGATGAGTTTCAATAGTGAATCGTGTATATTTTAATTTTTTAATTTTATTTTATTTTTCAGATTGATGACCCTCAACGTAGATCCCTAACATTTCACCAAATCCAAAATAAACTTCATTTAAACTCCCCCCTCTTCTATAATTTTAAAAAAAGTTTTCACGCAAAACTAGTCACAAACAATTCATCTGCAACTACCTCTTTAAACCACCAAAAAAGAATTGACTCTAAACTATTGAATATCTAAATCTAAAATCCATACCTTCCTTTTTTATATAATTCCTTACAAAACAACTTATACAAGACTAATATCTAAAAATGAAATCCAAATCTTTAATTTTTTATACATTTTTTACGAAACAAAATATACGAGGCTAATTACAATGGATTCTTGTGATTCTTTAGTTAAATGGCTCAAATTTGTATACAAAGTAAAACTTCCAACACAAGACTTACACATGGTTGGACACAAATATCTACAAGACCAATTTCAAAATAATAATTTGTAGTTTTAGAAAAATAAAAAAATAACAAGAAGCACTCCACAAAAACTATAATACACAATTTCAATATTGATTTCATAGAATTACCCAATAAGAAATAATACACCATATCTAAGACATGTATTACAAATATGTCTAATGATTTGATGATGTTGCCTAACTTATAGATTATCAACCATACATATCTAGGTATTAAAATTACAGTGAATAATGGAACTGTGAATAAATGAGATTAGTACTTTATCACAAATATCTATATATATGGAGTATCTGTGAATCATGTCCACATAACCAAGAATAGAATCCTACTTCTGAAAATTTATATCCTGATTGAACTTGGTAATGAAGGCTTGGACTAGCTTGTTGAGCTCATCTTGATCTTCAAAGCCTCCAAATCAACCTTTGGCCAAGACCATCTAGAGGGAAGATTCCTCAATTCCCTAAGCATTGTGTAATATGCTTCATCTTCTTTAAATCCACTCTAAATGACTTTCTCACCTCTTATAAAACTCAATCCCTAATGGAAGTCAGTTTATTCCCTTTGTAACCGCCACCACTTTTCATTTCCACCATAAATACAAGCACTAATCATTTTGAGCCTAATTGCCACTTTGGACTAACTGTTAGCTAGGATGTCAAAATAAACCACACGATGTTTTTACTAACACAACCTCTTTTCATAATTATGTGATTATAAAACAAATAATGTGTGAAAGGGAAAAAATGGCAAGGCGAGGTGAAGCAGAGCGGGTGTAGGGTGCATAAGCTATAATAGGGCTTTGCATGGATTTCTTACAATCCAAAGAGGTAAAGACATACACATAAGAAACCCAAAATGGGATTTTCATAGACAATCATGGTTTTGGGAAACTAGACCTCTAGTAAGTTTACTAAAAAGCCTCACAAATTGGCAAGAAATAAGACAACCTAGAGGCTACACCACAATTGTCAAGGTTCTAGCCACATTTCCTAATAATATTCCCATCCTGCCTACAATTCCATCGGGGATTCAAGTAAATCCTCCACTACCAAAGAAGATCTAGCCTCCTAGGTTTAGGTAGATCGTTAAAACTCATAATGAGATCCTAAAATCATCAGAAGGGAAGATAGACCTAAGGTTTCAAAAAAATAATTGACTCTTGGCTAAGAAATTAGAATATGGACAACCTAAGGAGAATCTCAGCATTTGACGAAAAGGACTTAACTTCAAATGGAGTTTATAGTAGCTAGGAAGAAATCTATTCGAGCAGAGAAACAAAAGATAAAGTGTTCAGTCATGGCTAGTATGGAGGATAACTCCTTACTCATGTAACTTTTCCAAACAACATTCTTGTAATACATAAAGCTTTGATGGCCCCTTTGGGAAGAACTAAAAAATGGAGCATTTATTTCAGTAGAGGCTATAAATACAAACTATTAAGAATAAATTAATTAGGGAAGAACCCTGAAAGTTTGAGGTGGATGTCAAAGATCCACAACTCTCAAGATGACAAACTCTCATAAAACCATTACCCTCAAATGGGAGATAAAGCAACAATGGAAGCAAACCAAGGTAAGGATATTCTATCAGAAAAGGGGGATCATACTCTGAGTTAGGGAACAAAGCTACTATTGGTAGAGAAGAAAGGGATACCGAAATTGGCAGAGAATCAGGGGTTACCAGAAAGAAACAAAGAATTAAGAATTACCTTTTCTAAAGATTCACTACCCTCCCAAATTTGGGATCTATCACAATGAGCTCTAATTTGTCAGGTTTGGAGTTTATTTGTTTAGAGAAAAGAATCTTTTAAATGGGCTAATGAAAACTAGTCAGAAATTATTGATATCATTCTTACAAATCAAGGGAAAGGTATATTCTTTGTCATTTTTCATACAAAACAAAGGAGAGATTTGATATTTTGAAATAAATGCTGGTTCTATAATAGTTTTGGGCTTCATATGAAAACATTGACTCCCAACTTTAACTTATCCCTAGACAACATCCAATTTATTCTTTTTGGATTCAACTTCACAACCTTCCATTAGAATATAAAGATATCAAAATTCTAGAAGCTATACAGAACCATTTAGGGATATTTCTTAAAATTGACTTGCTCTTCTTTGAAAATCCAAATCTTCCCCCTAGGATTTATTTTCTCATGGAGACAATTAAATATTTTCTTGATTCCCTGTTCAGATCCTTCACAAAAATGGGATGTGGGTCGAATGAATGCCCTAATTCGGTCTGCAAAATATGTCACTTGGCAGATCATTCTGCCTTAGATTGTCCAAAGTCTTGTGGATCCAATTCATTAAAAATATTAGATATGAATCGTCTTCATTTCTATCCTTTGGAGAAAAATGGCTTCATCCCTGATAGGGTAAGTGTTGTAGATCTTTTTTTAGAAGTTGAATAGATGGGAAATTTGAAGGAAAATAAATTTCAAATTAAGAAAAATGTAAATTGTCAAAATCTATATTCAACCTCAATTCCTCCTTATAGGACCTTATATCAAGGATCATTATCACACCAAATTCACAATAAGTTTGGGAGTCTAGTAAAAGAATTAACAAAGTCTAATCTTGTTGGTTTTTCTATGAGGGCTATACTAGTCATTGCAATCTTACCAGAGGAGGAGAAGTGGTTTATACCTGACATATAAAGAGAGTGACTTGGGATTGACATTAATACAACCAATGTCTTTTAAAGGTAAGTTGGTAGTCATCAATTTATCGTACAGTTTTGGAGGGAATCAAACTAAGAGAACTATATTTAAGAATGACTTTCTGCTCATAAAGGTAGAGAGATTTCTAAAGTTTATTCCAAATTGATGCAGGAGCATCCTAGGATCCTTGGCTATCCTGCTCAACCAAAAAGATTGTTTGCTTTTATTTCTTTAGCTTATTGGAGGTTGCTCGGAGACTTTTCTGTTGATCAGGTCTATCGCTCGGGCATGCTTGTTTTCTTTCTCAAGTCTTTCGCTCAGGCATGCTTGTTCATTTTCCTATTGCTTGGTGTGTTCCTTGCCCGAGTCACTCTGTTGCTCGGTCATCCTTTGCCCGAGTTGTTTATTTTGGAGTTAGTTCTAGTGGTCGAATTCTGCATTTAATTTTGATTGTGACATTAATGGTGGATCTTTCATTGGGGGTTGTGTGGACCTAAATCTAGGTCAGGGTTTCTCCAATGTTTAATTTTATGGCCGACCTCTTGATTGTTTTTTTATTTAAGTAGTATTTTGTTCTTAGTTTGAGAGATCAGATGAGAGAACAGATTGAAGTGTTAAATCTTAGAATCTAGATCGTGAGTTGCATGTTTGCAGAAGGTTTGTAGTTGATCTTGAATTGTATCTTTGTATTTAGTCATAAATGGGAAGGCCGTATAGCATAACATGTTGCATGTAATTGAATCTGAAATGAATATGAATTGATATAAGTTGTTATATCTCTGTGTTGTTGAGTTTTTGTTGTGTGTCTTTGTTGTTGGCTGCAAGTTTGGACAGTCCTTTATTGGATCCTCCAACCTTGACTGAGTCAAGTGGTATCCAAGCGAAGGTTGATCCAGTTCGTTGCTTGTAGAGCTAAGGGTTTTTAAAATTCTGGAGAGATGCCCCCGAGAAGATTGGACCCTAGAGCGATTGTAGATCTTTCCGAGGAGGTGGAAGTGAGGATAACAAAAAGATTCAGATCTAAGATAGCGGCAATGAAGAATGAAATCATAGAAGGTATCAAAAATGTTGGATTACAGAGAGGTCCTAGAACGAATGATGGTTATGAAGAAGCTGCTGAAGATTTTGAAGCTGTTGGATCTAGTGGAGATGACATAACTGATCGGATGGCGAGATCTGGAGGAGGCAGGTATGGTCAGTTGCAGAGATCTAAAGCTTGGTTGAGTACAAGTTATCGAATGGAGGTATCCAATTTCTTAGGTACATTGAAGCCCGAGGATATGATTGATTAGATTAGTGAATTGGAAGACTAATTTGAGCTGGAAGACCTCGAAGATCCGCTTAGAGTAAAGTTGGCGCAGACTAAGTTGAAAGGACATGTTGCTCTATGCTGGAAATAATTGTAGAGGGACGGAGAAGAAGAAGGTGAGATGAAGATCAATCGATGGAGGTTGATGGTGGAAAAGCTGAAGGCTAAATTCATTCCTGCTGACTATGAACTTGAGTTGTTTAAGAAATTGCAGAATCTGAAACAAAAAGAGATGATTGTAGAAGAGTATACCGAGGATTCTACAAGTTGACAATTCGGTCTGGACATAGAGAAATTTCTAAGGAAAAGGTGGCAAGGTATGTTAATGGTCTAAAATTCAATATCCAAGCTGAAATTGGTATGTTGAAGATTGATTATGTGGAAGATGCTTATCAGTATGCACTGAAGGCAGAAGATAAGTTGAAGAGAAGACACTATGGTAATTCCCGAGGGAAAGAGAAGCAAGAACAGTCGGTAAAAGATAAACCTAGAGCTAAGGAGGAACCAAAACCTATTGAACCAAGGAGAAGAATAGGTAGAGGTGTATTCAGAGGTACTTGTTACAACTGTGGAGAAGAAGGACATCAGTCGTATGAATGTTCCCATGCAGATAATAAGGTTGGTAATCACTGAAATATTGTGGTGAATGAGGTTTCTGATAATGAACCTGAGGTGGAAAATATGAATCTTTTGCTTAGAATAACTTTGCTTCCCTCACAACAAACTGATCAAAAGAAGACTCTGTTCAGAACTAGATGTAAGTGCAAGGATAAGGTATGTAATGTCATAATTGAAGGTGGCAGTTCCGAGAACTTTGTTTCAAAAGAGATGGTTAATAAATTGAATTTGGAAAGGAGGAAACATCCTAATCTGTATCAGGTTAGTTTGATACAAGATGTGTCTAAAGTCAGGATTGAGGAGCAATGCCTTGTTAATTTTAAGATTGGGTCTTATTATGATGAGATACTATGTGATGTATTACCTATGGATGTTTGTCACTTGTTGCTCAGTAGACCTTGGCAATATGACATACATGTTGTGTTTGATGGTCGTGCAAATACCTATGTTGTGAGACAGGATGAAACCAAGCATAAACTAATACCTTTGCAGGGAGGAGGAACTAAAATATGTGGAGTTATCAAATATTGTCCGAATGATAGTAACAAACTTGAGGAGAAGGGAGTTGGTGAACATGTTCCAATGAATGAACGAAAGGAGAATCTGAAGGGGAAAGAGAATGATATCTCTGAGGAACTTACAGAGATGAAGAAACATATAACATATTTGACTAAGGTGGTGCAACATATGTTGACACTAGTGACACAGAGAGATGCAGATGATAGTGAGTTAATCAATTAGTCGGATGGGAATGTGGTTCATCAAAACACTGATGATATTAAGGATGATCGGTGTCAACTATTGTCAGTTGCAAGTAGGAGATATGAGAAAAATTTTGAACTGGTGAATTTCTCGGATGAGACAATGGACATAATCAAGATAGCGTGGAATGAAAGGCAAAAGGAGATATGGGTTAAGAACAAGTATGGGATACATGTTCTGATTCCCTTAGGATGTTCATAATTTTCTTTATGGGAAAATCTTCTTTACTTGGGGTGTTTGATGTAGGAGAATCCTAGGATCCTTGGCAATCCTGCTTAACCAAAAATATTGTTTGCTTTTATTTCTTTAGCTTGTTGGAGGTTGTTCAGAGAATTTTTTGTTGCTCGGGTCTGTCGCTCGGGCATGCTTGTTTTGTTGCTCGGGTCTGTCACTTGGGCATGGTTGTTCATTTTCTTGTTGCTTGGGTTGTTCCTTGCCCAAGTCACCCTATTGCTCAGTCATCCTTTGCCCGAGTTGTTTATTTTGGAGTTAGATCTGGTGGCTGACTTCTGCATTTAATTTTGATTGCGACATTAAAGGTGGATCTTTCATTGGGGGTTGTGTGGACCTAAATCTAGGTCAGGGGTTTCTCCAATGTTTAATTTTATGGTCAACCTCTTGATTGCTTTTGTATTTAAGTAGTATTTTGTTCTTAGTTTGAGAGATCAGATGAGAGAACAGATTGAAGTGTTAAATCTGAGAATCTGGATTGTGAGTTGCATGTTTGCAAAAGGTCTGTAGTTGATCTTGAATTGTATCTTTGTATTTGGCCGTAATTGAAAAGGCCTTATAGCCTGACATGTTGCATGTAATTGAATCTAAAATGAATATGAATTTATATAAGTTGTTATATCTTTGTGTTGTTGATTTTCCGTTGTGTGATTTTGTTGTTGGCTGCAAGTTTGGACAACCCTTTATTGGATCCTCCAACCTTGACTGCATCACAAACTATATAGAGATGTTTTGTTGGAAGGTCCTTATGAGGATTCTCTTTTGACTCAAAATGAATACAATAGATGTTAAATTAATATCCTTACCCAAGAAGGGCATGGAAACAAATTTAGTATCAAGGAGGAAAGGTGAGTTGAGAAGCATAAAAATGATATCAAAACCTACGATTCCTTTAATTACAAATGAGGCAAGAAACAAGTTTTGTGATAAGGAGGAGATTTTAGAGAAAGAGAACTCAAATAATGACAAACAAACTTTTCAAGACATTTCCAATGGGGAATTAAACACTAGTAAGATGATAGTGTCAATTTTAACAAAGACAAATATTGAAGTTCAAAGTAGTGTTCCTATGGAAGAAATGGAACCTTTTGTTCAAATCTATTATGAGGAAGTTCAAGATACTCTTTTGGAAGAAATAAAAAATTAGATGTTGGCTGAAGATTAAAATAATGAAGTTATATCGACCCATCCTCATATGGTAATAGTAGAGGACTTGGTCTTAACTCCTACTAGGCGAAAGAGGGGAAGGCCTCCAAGAAGTTAAAAAAAGAAAAACCTTATTAATAAGTTTTCTACAAAAAAGAATCAATTTTTAGAAGTTATGAGTCTCAATCTAGGAAGGATGAATCCATTAGAATAATGGAGAAGGAAAATTTAAAAGGGTCACAATCAGTGCCAATAAGGAGAGAGAAAAGGTTGGTATCTTCTCAAAATGAAGGTTAAAAAAAAGCATTTGGTAGACAATACTTTGAAGGAAATCAAAATAAAGGAAAATGAGGAGAGAAAGGACCATTCTTCCCCTAAGAGTTTATGCAAAAAAGAAAATAGAAGGTTAAATATGATAGATGATGAGAATCTGATCTTAATGGAATTAGAAGCAATGTGTGTTTTTTTAGGCATCTTAGATTCACACATGGAGACAAATGAGGATGTTACGAAAGAAAAATAATAAATTATACATAAAATATTAGATTTAGAATAATTAAAAGAGGAAGAGCATGGGTTGATTCTTTGAGAACTTGAGGATCATGAGATTAATGAGAGAATAAAAGAAAAAGAGACTTCGGAAATAAGAAAGCTCCTAGCTAATAAAAAAAAACCTATATGTGGAAAAGCTATTGGAATAAATAGAGGTAGGAACTCATTATCATATCTAAGAAAAATGAATGGAGAGGCAATAGATCAGTTGAAAATAACAACACTATGGAAATCAGAGGAGAGGAAGTTCCTCCCCAAGGATCAATGAATTGTTTATCCTGGAATGTTAGGGGAATGAACGCCCCTTATAACAAACAATATTCAGTGAAATATTGTATTAAAGTATTTAAGACAGAAGTAATATTGCTCTAAGAAAATAATTTAAACTGAAAACAAATGTTATCTTTCAAGAAAAAATAGGATTGTAGGAGATTGCTAAAGTAGAGGCAACATGACCTTCAAGAGGATTAGCTATCCTTTGGAATCCAGGGAGAGTAAATTTTCATCCATTAGAAAGTAGGAATCACTGGTAGGGTGGTCCCTTGAAGAACATTAATGGAGATCTGAAATTTGTGTTAGTAAATGTGTATGAGCATGTCCCTAATAATAATAAAATTGGTTGTGTGGAGTGAGTTGGATAACTTCCTATAGGATCATTAGAGTGAAAACATCTATTTAGGAGGGATTTCAATGCAATCCTTCATTTGTCAGAAATGAAGAAGGAGTATACAAAGTGAACTTTGGTCTCAGGTAGACTTTAGGAACTGGGTTATTAGGAGTAAATTAATATATATAGAAACAAAGAATGAAAATTTCACTTAAAACAATAGAAGACTAAGCTATAGCCACATTGCTGGAAGGTTAGACAATTTTTTTTATATAAATGAGATCTTTCTACATTCCCGTTTGTGTTTAAAGCCTCAATTAAAACTTTCTCAAGATCAAATCATTTTCGAATGTTGCTAGATATTTTTTGGGAGAAGAAGCCTCAAAACTGCCCATTCAAGTTTGAAAAAATATGGATGAAAGATCATGGACTCTTTGAGATGATAGAAAGGTGTGGAAAGAAGAACAATTTGAGGGCTCCAAACTATTTTTCTTTGTCAAAGCTAAAATTAATTAAAGAAAACCTAGTAAAATGAAATAGAGAACATTTTTCTAATATCTTTTCAACCAAGTCCATAATAGAAGAAGAGTTGAAAAGAATAAATTTAGAAGTCTTAGAATAAGGAATGGTTCAAAAGAAATTTTTAAAAGAGAAAGAATTCCTAAGAGAATATGAAGAGATGCTCGCCAAGGAAGATCTATTTCAGAGAAAGAAATATAGGGAAATCTGGTTAGCAAAAGGAGATAGGAATTTTAAAAAATTCATAATAGTACTAAGCAGAGAAGGTCCTCCAATATAATTTATAAACTTAATGATGAGTAGGGAAACATGATGGAGGGTCCAGAGGAAATAGCAAGGGAATCAATCCTTATTACTAAAATCCTAAACAATTGGGAAGGGTCAAATAATAAGTCTAAAGGTTCACTATTGCAAAACATCCCAAGATTGATTTTCGAATCATAAAACAATTTGCTAACTGAGATATTTTCATATTTGGAGATTGAAAAAGCCCTGAAACAACTTAATCTAGATAAAGCTCTAGTTCTGAATGGGTTACCAACAATCTTCTTCCAAAAATGATGATATATTATTGGGAATAAAACGAGTGAGGCTTTAGAAGTAGCAAGAAACTCAGGGAGGTTTTTAATAGAAATAAATAATACCTTCATAGCTCGTATTCCTAAGAAAAAAAATCCTTGAGCCTAGATGAATTCGAACCTATTTCTCTTTGCAATACCATAAATAAAATGTTGGCCAAAGCTCTAGCAAATAGATTGAAACAAGCTCTCCCTACTACTTTTTTCAAAGGAGCAAATGAATTTTGTGCGAAGCAGACCAATTCTAGATGGCGTGATTGTAGCTCAAGAAAAAATAAACTCTATTCTTGAAATACTAAAAGGTAGAGCATGATAACCAAGTTAAATATTACAAATGCTTACGATAAAGTGGATTTAAGGTTTTTATGTAAATGTTTAGAGGCATTTGGATTTTTTAGAGAACGGATAAACTTGATCTTTTATAGTATTTTTAGCCCAAGAGTCTTAGTTTTAAAAAATGGACCACCAAAAAGATTTTTTGAAATTTCAAGAGGTTTAAGATAAGGAAATTCAATATTTCCCTCTCTCTTTATAATAATGGCCAAAGATTTAGGGAGGTCCCTAAGTAAAGCACAAAATGTGGGTCTACTTAAAGGCATTAAGTGTAACATAAGAAAATGTTACATTTGAAATATATGGGGGAAAGATAAGATATTCCTATTCTATCCCAAGATGCACAAAGGAAAGATCCAAATTGATCAACCCAAAAAGGATCAATGCACAAATGAATCAATCATTTGGAAATGAGAGCAAAGAGGAAAGTCTTAAGTTCCCCATTTTATGGAAAGGAATGTGTGATAGATTTAGAATGATTAAGGATTTGAATTGAAATGGATAGGAGAAATGCACTAACCTTGAAATATTACATATCAAAGAATGTTGTTTTATGAGGTCTGTACTCTATTTCTGGAAAATCTAAAGTATGATATGAAACCAGAATGCAGAGATGAACAAAACCCAGAAATCATTTTCTGATCCGACACCGTCTTGTGAAAAAGGTCAAACTTGACCCACAAATGTCACCCCTGACCCAATAATGTCGACCCTGACATGCACAACCTCAACAAAAAATCTGTTCGCAGAGCCTGAAAGAAAGCTAAAAAGGGTATCCAGATCTGAGTCCAAATCCGCAGTCCTGAACCTGTACCTACAAGAAAAAGAGTTTTGTTTGTTGGGGGGGAGGGGTTTGCCATAGTCAAACCCCTATTTTGGAATTAACCTCAAATATATAATATTGAAATTGCAGAAGTAAACAAAGTAAATGCATAAATTCACCTTGCTTGTAAAAGTCCTTGTGGAGGATTCGAATCCTTGAATCCCCAAGTATGTATGCACCAATGGATCTAGAATTTAGAATGTACGATGTCTTCAATCAATTTCTTGTAGTTCTCTAACACCAAATCTTGAATGGGTTCTTGAGTATGAAGAGGCTTGGAAGAAGATGGATGGAGAGATCACCAAAAAGGGCACTATGTAGCTTGAATCCTTCAATGGCCTCCCATGGATCTCTTTGATGAAGGGATGCTTGAATGCTTGATGATGGATGAATCCTTGCTTCAAATCTTGCATGATTTATTTCTTGAACTTCACTTGATAATGCTTAGGCTTCAATAGAGGACTTAGTTTCTCAATATCGCTTAGTGATAGTTGATTATGCTTAGAGAAAATGAGAGGAGAAAACTTCCTTTTATATGAAATTAGGGCACAATCTTCTAAGGAGACTGACATAGGAGAATTAAATTCCCATTAAAGCCTTTACCCCTAGGAGAGGATCTATGTTAAATATAATTTAGGAATCATCGCTTCGGAACTCGAAACAGCCGACCCGAAAGCAGGAAATAACTTTTGCAAAGACCGATATCAGGAAACTGTGGGACCCTGAGATTTGAAACCTGGGTCAAGGTCAAGGTCGACCTTGACCTAGGTTAGGGTTGAGGTTGACCTTCACCTAGGTCAGGGTCGAGGTCGACATAGACCCAAAAGGTCGACCCTAACGCTGAGGTCAAAGATGTCAGATCTGCAATCCAGGATGCAAAAATCAGTTTGGAAAGAAGTGGAAGTAGGGGCAGAACAGGGGGAAAGCCAGGTCTAGATTAGGAACCCATTCAAGGTGCTTGACATGACCCCAAACCACTTACTTGAAAGGCTAAACCATTCTACCATGGAAGTGCTTCCATTTTCCGACTATACATTTAGCCCCCACTTTAGCAAGAGTATGGACTCAACACAAACTCTTGGTAAAGGAGATCATAAAGAACATAAAACCTTATTGGAATCAAAAGGGACAAAGAAAACCTCAAGTCCCCAAGGGACTTAAGTCTTTATCAACCCTAAGATCACGATAAGAGAGACATCACTGGTCAAAGAGGAAGAGAAAAAGAGAGGAGTGGTTAGCTCACCCAGTAATATGTGTGTATCTCACTGTGAACCACAAAAAGGATAGGATGGCCCACCAAGAAAGCACTTGATAGTCACCCCATAAAGTTGTGCACCTTCTGGCAGCTTTGTGCATGTATGTAGTGCATCTTCTAACGGCTTTTATAAAGTACTCATGGATCCATATTCTTAAATCACCTTGGAATACATTTGTAAAATGTGTATCTCTTCAGGATTTAGCAACTTATGTGTGTTACCTTCTGAGGATTTAGCATATTGAATTGTAATTAAATATGTGTCTTTAGGATTTAGCAACTTATGTGCATTACGCTTAGAGGATTTAGCATGCTACAAAACAAAATGTTAGAAAAAAAATGCATAATATAAAAAGAGGGAGGCTGTGTATATGCCCCCTCCTTAATATGGAAAAGTACATACTATTTTGACATGTCAAGGAAAGAAAAGATCAAGGATAAAGTCTTCTTCAACATCAAGAAAATATCCATAGACAACACCCAGTCCAAGCCAAGAAGGTCACAGCTCCTATGAGGCCATGGAAGGGACGAATGCAAAAGAGATATCATGCAAGAAGTGAAAAAGTAACCCTTATGAGGGATAACACAGTATTCCGTTTCCAAGGTGAGAGATTTATCAACCATGGAAACCCAATGTCAAACAAAGAAATAGGTTATGATCAAGGAAATAGATCCTCAATGTAAACCAAAATTTTTATGTATGATTGGATATCACATAATAGATAGATACTGCTTAACCAAGGGAAAAGTGAATCCCGGAAAGACAGAGAAGAAGGAGATGGCATCCTTGCCCCCCAAGTGTAGGGACAAGGATGAAAGGGGACCTATTATATCACTCACAATGCTATGCAAGACAACGAGCCCCCAAAGATTAGGCTAACATTGTTTACATAATATGGAGTTCCATAATAGGAACATAAATGTTATTTAGAGAAAATAGGATTGAAATATAAGTCATTACCACATGATATATAAATAACTTTACTATCAATGAGTTGCCTAATCTTATAATGTAAAGCATGACATTCATAAGTAGAGTGATCATGAAATCTATGATAGAAACAAAAAGGAAGAGGCTTCAAGTGTGGACTACATTTCTTTTTGCGTTTAGGTCTAGCAATCATCTTAGCACGAAGGAGTTTAGGTAAAAGAACTTCTTGGTCGAATTCCTTCATAGGGTCATCATATTTTGAAGTGTTATTTGAGATGTTGTTATTGATGTGTTGTTGAGGATTAAATCCCAATCTATAAGAATGCTCATGCCCCCCATCCTGTAAGGGCATTTGAATTCCCTGTTTATGCTTACCACATCCTTGACCATGGAATCCTTGTTTAACTAGTAAATGATAACCAGGACCATAATGAGAAATCATATCAAAATGAGTCAATGGAACTTTAGTAGTCATTGTGTCATCATTATTAGGCTTGACAAATTCATAGTGGGTAGAAGCAGCGATAAAGTTATTATGAAGGTAATGAGAAGTAGAAGCAAAAGCTCGTTGTTCAAACTCTCTTTGTTGCTTCATAAAATCAAGATCAGAAACCTTATATTCTCCAATAAAGGTAGGATTAAAATTCAAGGTTTCCCAATCATCTCCAGGAAGAGGATTAGAGGAAGAAGGATTACTATTAGGAATAGGAGTATTGTGGGTTTGAATATTCAAACAAGGATTTGGCGCATCATCTGCATGAAGTGTATACACCATGTTGTGAATAAATTTGACTTTACGATGA
>MU227793.1:732351-784371 GCA_018584345.1 Thuja plicata
AGAGGAAGAAGGATTACTATTAGGAATAGGAGTATTGTGGGTTTGAATATTCAAACAAGGATTTGGCGCATCATCTGCATGAAGTGTATACACCATGTTGTGAATAAATTTGACTTTACGATGAAGGGTGGAAGGAACAACATGCATCTCATGCAACCAAGGTCTACCCAAAAGGAGGTTATAATGAAGAGATACATGCATAACATGAAAAGGAGTATTCAAGATGACCTGACCTACTTTGATAGGCAAGGTAATGATGCCCAAAGTGTTCTTATCAATGTTATCAAAGCCACATATAGGATTATTATCATGTTGAATAGTTGAAAAATTGGATTTAATTGATTTGAGCATATCCGTGCTACAAATATTAAGCCCGGATCCATTATCAATCAAGGTCCTACGAATGATGCTCTTATTGATAGTAATAGCAACCATAAGGGCATCATATTGCTTCTGAACTTCTTTAGAAGGTAAATCCTTTTGATTAAGTACAATGTCAGGAGGACCCGAGGTAACATGCATGCATTGTAAGAAGGCATTAATGTTCTCTTGATTAGGAGGTGGATTGGGAAGAGTTGCTAGAGCTTTTTTCAAGGCTTCATGGTAGGTAGGTGAAGTTTGAAGAAGCTCCCATAAAGAAATATTAGCAGGGGTATTGCGCAATTGGTTTATCATATCATACTCCATGCTAGGAAGACGAGGTGGAGGAGGAATAATGGGTTGAGAAGGTGTTAAAGAAGTAGGAACCACCGAATTAGGTTGAGGGTTATTCCTTTTATGATAGGTGTGAGCTATCAAATCTTGATCATTGAAAGATTCTAAAGATTCCATAGGTTTACCTTTGATAGTAATGCGAGGAAAACCTTTAATACTCAACAAGGGTTTTGGATAAACCATGTTAGTTATCTCAGAACTACAAATAGATTCACAAGAAGGAAGAGAAGAAGACATCCTAGGAGGAGATGAGTTAGGATCTTTATTCTCCATAAGATCATCACTAAGAGGAAGATCATTAAAGGAATTCATATCATTCTCCACTAATGCCTCATCACTAGAAGGAATCCCAAATGGAGGTAAAGAATATATAATGTCTCCTTCTTTCTCTAAAATGTCTTCACAAGAGGAGTGTGTTTTAGAAAAATAGTCACCATTATGTATGAATATGTCATCTATTAATAAATCACCTTCTTGTATCAAAGAATATTCACAAGGAGGGGATAAATCAATTTCTTTATCCAAGGGTTCACCCCAAATAGGAGGATCATCCACAATGGACTCATGAGGAAGAGAGTAATCAACATCCAAAATCAAGGGTTCATCCCAAATAGGAGGATTATATTCTAAAGTAGGCTCATAGGAAAGACATATATTAGGAGAAGAATTAGCATCAATCTTCAACTCATCTCCATAAAGAGAAATATGATTGAGAGAAAGATTAAAGTCATCTTCTTGCTCTAATATATCCTTACAAGGTAATACAAGAGAGGACAAAGAAACATCACACATACTAGATAAAGTATTTCTAGGTGTAACATCAATCAATGGTAAGGTAAGAGGAGGATGTTGTTTAATCCCAAAAGTTATAGAAGGGTGTTTGGAAAACACTTGAAACAACATGTGCAACATGATAATGAATAAAGAAATGCCTAGAAAATAGATTTAAATACATCCAAATGCATTCAAATGAAATCTATAAGCATGAAAAATGTAAATGTTTTTGCATTTTTAAAGAAATGTTGTAATTTTTAATTTTTGATATATAAATGCAAGAGCATAAAATAAATCTACTTTTACATGCATGTAAGATCTAACATAAGATGCAAATCTAACACCAAAAAGAAAGCGTTGTCTATCGCGGGTTCACCAAAATGTAACATAAGAAAAAGTTACATTTGAAATATATGGGGGAATGATAAGATATTCCTCTTCCATCCCAAGATGCACAAAGGAAAGATCCAAATTGATCAACCCAAAAAGGATCAATGCACAAATGAATCAATCATTTGGAAATGAGAGCAAAGACGAAAGTCTTAAGTTCCCCGTTTTATGGAAAGGAATGTGTGATAGATTTAGAATGATTAAGGATTTGAATTGAAATGGATAGGAGAAATGCACTAACCTTGAAATATTGCAGATCAAAGAATGTTGTTTTCTGAGGTCTGTAATCTATTTCTGGAAAATTTGAAGTATGATCCGGAACCGGAATGCAGAGACGAACAAAACCCAGAAATATTTTTCCTATCAGACACTCTCTTGTGAAAAAGGTCAACCTTGACCCACAAATGTCACCCCTGACCCAATAATGTCAACCTTGACCTACACAGCCTCGACAGAAAATCTGTTCGCGGAGCCCGAAAGAAAGCTGAAAAGGGTATCCATATCTGAGTCCAAATCCGCAATCCCGAACCTGTAACTACAAGAAAAAGAGGTTTTTTTGTTGGGGGTAAGGGGTTTGCCTTAGTCAAACCCCGGTTTTGGAATTAACCTCAAATATATAATATTGAAATTGCAGAAGTAAACAAAGTAAATGCATAAATTCACCTTGCTTGTAAAAGTCCTTGTGGAGGATTTGAATCCTTGAATCCCCAAGTATGTATGCACCAATGGATCTAGAATTTAGAATGTAGGATGTCTTCAATCAATTTCTTGTAGATCTCTAACACCAAATCTTGAATGGGTTCTTGAGTATGAAGAGGCTTGGAAGAAGATGGATGGAGAGATCACCAAAAAGGGCACTGTGTAGCTTGAATCCTTCAATGGCCTCCCATGGTTTTCTTTGATGAAGGGATGCTTGAATGCCTGATGATGGATGAATCCTTGCTTCAAATATTGCTTGATTGCTTGCTTGAACTTCACTTGATAATGCTTAGGCTTCAATAGACGACTTAGTTTCTCAATATCGCTTAGTGATAGTTGATTATGCTTAGAGAAAATGAGAGGAGAAAACTTCATTTTATATGAATTTAGGGCACAATCTTCTAAGGAGGCCGACGTAGGAGAATTAAATTCCCATTAAAGCCTTTACCCATAGGAGAGGACCTATGTTAAATATAATTTAGGAATCATCGCTTCAGAACTCGAAACAGCCGACCCGGAAGCAGGAAATAACTTTTACAAAGACCGATATCCGGAAACTGTGGGACCCTAAGATTTGAACCCTGGGTCAAGGTCGAGGTTGACCTTGACCTAGGTCAGGGTCGAGTCGACATAGACCCAAAAGGTCGACCCTGACCCTGAGCTCAAAGATCTCGGATCTGCAGTCCAAGATGCAAAAATCAGGATGGAAAGAAGTGGAAGTAGGGGCAGAACAGGGGGAAAGCCAGGTCTAGATCAGGAACCCGTTCAAGGTGCTTGACATGACCCCAAACCACTTACTCAGAAGGCTAAACCAGTCTACCATGGAAGTGCTTCCATTTTCCAACTATACATTAAGATTACCACATGAGTGGAGGCATTCTCTCTCCAATAGTTTGCAAATGACATAATGTTGTTTGGTCATGTAGATAAAATGGAGACAAACCATTTCAAAAAATCCTAAATTAGAAAACTCAATTGTTTTGGGGCAACATCTAAATCAGTACAAATAAAAAATATTGTTCTTTAATACGATTTTTAGACTAGAGCAGGACATCTTGGCTCTCGTGGGATTTAAAGTAGGGAAACTCTCATGTTCCTACTTAGGACTACTGTTGGATAAAGGATTAAGAACAAATAGAGTGTGGGACCGAATTAGAGAGAAAATGTATAAGAAATTGGATTCTTGAAAAACAAAATGCTAATCTATGGTAGGAAGCATGATGGTATTGAATTTGGTATTACCAGCTCTTCAAATATACCTTATGTCTTTTCTACCACTCTCAGTTGAAGCTAATGCTAAGTTGATTAGAAAAATGAGATCTTTGAATTGGCAGGCACAATAAAGAAGAAAAAGATGACAATGACAGCCTAGGATAAAATATACAAACCTATAGCAACATGGGGAGTAGATATGAGAATCAACTATGGAAAAACAATGCTTTAGGAGTTAAGTTGATATGGAAAGTATGTAAGCACCCTCACTCAAAAAGGGTGAAAATAGTTAAAAGTAAATACTTAGTAGACATGAGTCAAGAAAGTTTCTTTAGAACTTCAAATCCTCCAAAAGGTTCTAGAGTATGGAATTTCATGCTAAAATGTTAAGAACTAATAAGAAAATAGATATCATGAGATGTGGAAGATGGATGAAAGTCCTTATTTTAGGAAGATTCATGGGGAGGTTACCGAGTTATAAATTGTATGATGAATTCCAATAATATCAAAGAAGTATGTGTAAGACATAAGAGGGAAAATTTGAGAGACTATTTAGACTTCAAGAATAAAGATCACTCTTTGGGTTGGAGGTGGAGAAGGTTTGAAGATCTTTCAATCCCAAGGCAAGAATAGAGCTACCCACTTTGATATTTTGAAAGATAGAGTATTATCATTTTGGGATGAAGTGGATATGTTGACGTGTAAAGGATCCAAATAAGGAAACTATAACTGCAAAGATTTATATAAAGCAATTATAGAATAGAAAAGATTCCAAATGATTGAGATACCAATTCATTTATGTTGTTGGGAAAATTGTGTTTACTAAAGGAAGGATGATTTTCTTGGGTAGCTCTTCAAGGTAGAATACTTACAACATAATGGTTTAGAAAGATAGGATTTACTTGTCCCTTCATATGTGTGCTACACAAGTAAAATGAAGAATCAAGTAATTATATTCTTTTGAGTTGCCCCTTTGTGCAGAAATTGTCAATGGCTATACTCCAAATTGGGGTGGATTACTTCCCTCCCTAATAATATAGTATGTTTCAAGGCTAACCAAAGCTATTTACATCAAGCTTATATGGTATTTTATGGATTTCATCTCCATCATTGCTAATATGGGATTTGAGGAAAGAAAAGATCTTCCAGGAGAAAGAAATGTCACGGGAAGCTTTTCCTAACAAAATAGGAGCAACTATTATGGAGTTGGTCAATAGTAGGGTGACAACATACTACTATAAGAATTCTTAGTTTACTATTTGGTATGATAAGGTTATGGGAAAATGGTTTGGATTAAAGATTCCTCCTTTTGCAGGGAGTGCGGGGAAGAAAAGCAAGAGTAGTAGGGTCCAAAGTGTATGGTGCCCCTAAAGAAGGTTGGTATAAATTGAACTTTGATGGAGCATCTAGAGGAAATACTGGAGTATTAGGAGAAATATGTATAATCCATTCATGGGATGGAGTCATGGTAGCCAAGATGTCCAAATCCTTAGAAGTGGATACTAATATCAAAGAGGAAATTGAGGCCTTAGTAGAAGGTCTATTACTATGTAAAGAGTCAATTTTAAAGATATCAAAAATCAAAGTGGACAATTATAATTATCAATGCCCTTAGAACTAAATCTACCACTAATAGGAGATTAAATTATTTCCTCGGAAGAGCAATAGATCTCCTAAAAAAATTTGAGGCAGTCACTTTAAATCATATATGGGAGTGGATGGGACAGACGGTAAACAGTATGGCTGATTTTCTAGCAAATATGGGAGTGGATGGGACATACGGTATTCTTGAAAGCTAATGACATAGACATAAAATAGATAAGAGGATATCAAAGTATTTAATCTTGGAATATCTTACATCTTCTTGATATTCTTAGACCTCGTAGGTTTAGAAAAGGGAAATAAAAAGAGGACTAAGAAATTAAGGAGTTTGACTATCATAGATATTTGAATTGGAATTGGATACTACAGTAAAGGAAAGTTTTAATTTGAATCATTTTCCCAGAAATTTAAGAGATTTCATAGAGTGAGGGCAAAATAATGGACAATTAGAAAAAAAAACTCTCTACAATAGTTCATAAATCAATACATTAATTAAAGAAGTGGGTTTTTGTTGGTCTAAAAAACAAAAGCATTTGATAGTATTCTATGAAAGGGGCAGAATTGGGAAGAAATTCTATGATGTTAGGAAGGTGACCGATGAGTGCTTTGCAACTTGCATCACAAAGCCTCCATTTTTTCTAAGGAGGCCTTCCACGTACATGGGAGGTCGTCCTCACCTTCCCTCCATCAAGGAGCATATAATATGCATTTATTGAGAACCCTTTATGGGTGATTTGACCCTGGGAGGTGGAATTATTTCATCTTCTCAAACAACCCAGGCAGAGGTTTCTAGGGCTCATTCATTCAAATAGGCAATTGCAAGAGAACCAGTGCTTCTAGAGGACTCTAAATTCATCTTCCAACCTCAATAGACCACTAACATTTTGACAGGGGAAGAACAGGGAGGTTAGGGTCTCTCTGCCACGCCCATTGTCATTAAACCTAACTTGTAGATGGTTGTGGATATCAATAGAGAAAAATCTAGGTTAAAGAATTATGCAAATTTTTTTGCGGCTCAAGATATTACTAAGCTTCCTTTCCATAATTATTTGAATGATTGGCTCCATAATTTTTGGGGTAATAAATTAGGATTTTACTTTTCCTATCGTAGAATGTCATAGAAAGGGTTATTCTTATTTTTTTAACAACCCTAATAGTTAAAAAGAGGTGATGGAAAAACAATTTTGGACCATAGGTGCATGTTGTTTTAGGGTTATTCCTTGGTCCTCCAAGGCCATCAAGGAGGAAATTCTTGTATTTTCATGCCCTAGATGGCTCATTGTGGGTAACTTTCCTCCATTTCTCTGGAATCTAATCTCCTAGACCATGGAACCCAATGGAAATGTATTAAGGATTGATAAATCTAACCCCCTCCTTCAACACACAGATGTGAGGTTTTTAATCTTTATCAACCATGGTCTTAATTTACCCAGTGAAATCAAGTTTGACCTAGACAATGAACTAGTTTCTTGCCCTATTGTTTTCCTAGGCAACATCAATGCATGTTTTCTGTGTAGAAGGGCATGTTTTCTGTGTAGAAGGGCAAGTCACATGAGGTGAAATTGCCCTCAGATTAAAAACAAAAATAAGAGACCTAACCCTAAACCTAATAGAAAGCCCTCATCGACTCATAATGTTCATTCTCTTCCTAAATATGTGACTAGATCTAATGCCCATAAGGGCAAACCTCAACACTTTGATACCTATATCTCTTTGGCCAACAATGCCTCCATTGCTAAGTCCCTAGATAACCTCATGGAATCCATTAACATGAACAGTGATACTACTCCCAAGGATGGGAACAAAGATGATCCCAATCATGAATTGGGGGATCTCCATGATTTTGATTCTTTAGGCTTTGGGCTTGACAATTAGCCTACTCAACCCAAACAATGAAGACTTAATGCTTGGCAATTAGCCCTTGAAAAACTCAGAAGAATATTTACCTCCAGACATAAAAATAGATATAGTTTCACAACCTAGGCTTCAAATGAGAAAATCCATAATAATAATGTGGTCCAAAATGTTGATAACTCCCCCATCATCTCTCCTCTCAAGGGGAGAGAGGTTTCTCTTAATGATGAAGCCTCTAACTATGACTGAGCCTCACAGGTGTCTAGGAGTAAAGTGGGTTTTGATGGGACCTCTATTGAACTCCTTCCATGCTCTAGTAAAGGGGATGATGACCTTGATGTTTTAAAGATGCCTTAAGATTCTAATGTATGTCTTTCTAATTTATCACTGCTTGTTATCCATGTTGCACCCCCTCCTCCCACACCCTGGATCCCACAAGAAGAGCAGGAAACTTAGATCCAAGAAGGTGGTTAAGGAAAAGGTTGTGGTGGATCCCTTAGTGGAAGATGATCACACCCTAGAAATCAAAATTAAGAGGAAGAGGGGCAAGACAAGTGGTTCAAGAGCTTGCAAAAAAAAAAGCTAAGATTCCCAAAATGAAATTGTCGAGTTGTTATAAGAGCTTCTGAGCTTCTATGGACACCAATATTCAAGTTTTAATGGACTTTAGATGTACATCTTTAAATGTTAGAGGTCTTTAATCCCTTGATAGGAAATACATAATTAAGAGATTCCTTATGATGAACAAAAATACCCACATTCTCTTTCTGCAAGAGATCAAAGCAATTAAATTCAGTATAGACATTAATATGAAATGTATCTATAAGGAGGCCAATTATTTCACCACCTCTCACTCTAAAGGAAAGGGAGGGGATGCTATCCTAGTAGGCCCTAAATGGAGTAATTTTATTTTTAGATGGGGCTTCTCACCTTCTAACAGATTGGTGTGGGTCATATTTAAAATAGGGGATGTGGAGTTCGGTGTGTACTCTATTTATGCTACTAATGACTATAGAGATAGAGTGGAGTTATGAAAATGGAACTTACAATTAAAGACTATTCCTTAGATCTTAGGATGTGACTTTAATATGATAGAGAGACCACAAGATAAAGTTGGTGGTTACAAGTTTGAATGGAAGGGTTGTGAGAAATTTTACTGGTACAGAATGCTGAACAAACATGGGTTATTGGATCCCTTGGTTGGCAATAAGGAAGAGAACAAAGGCATCTAGTTTACATGATGTAACTACCAAAAGGGGGAGAAAATGATCTATAACATGCTTGATAGATTCTATGTTCATAAACACATTTTTTGTTCCAAGAAGGACACCAATGGCTCCAGTGTTAGGGTTGTCCCCTACACACTGTTGCATCACAACCCCATCGTATTTGATATTTTTCGTAAAGACAAACCCCCATCACCCAAAGGTAAAAATATGCCTTTACTCTCAATACTAGTCTTCTGGAAGATGAGGATGTTAATAGTGTTGTGAGTATTATAAGGCTTTATAACAAGTGGATGGTTAAACATAACAATGACATTGATAGATGGGTTCAAAACACTAAAAGATGGAAGCCACTATTTCAAGTGGTTGGTGGTAAGAAATCTAGAGATAATAGAAGAGTTGAGATAGATCTGCATAACAATCTGGTCATTGCTGAGGATTCCCTGTAGAACAATCCTACTAATCGGGAAGCCAATGAGATTTTAACTCAGGCTAGGGGTTCTTTAAGGAAACTGCAAAGCATTAAAGTTCAAGGGGCCAAGCCTAGAGCCAGGTTTTGTTTGATTAACTAAGGCGATAAAGGTTCTAAGTAGTTTTTTTAGATCCTTAAACATAAAGAGGCTAAGGGCGAGATTTGATTTCCTTTGGGAGGATGGAAAGGAGATCTCTAGCCAAGATGATATTGAAAGCCTTCTCCTCCTTCTATAGCAGAGTGTTCGCCTCAAAGGATGTGGGTCATGACATGGAGAGGGCTAGACACAAAATCAGAAACATTATACCTAAGAAAGTTTCCACATAGGACGTTGAGTTTTTGAACAAGGCAATCTCTGTGAAAGAAATCAACCAGGCTATTCTATCGCTCAATAATGACAAATCCCCAAGGCCTTATGGGCTTCCAACTGTCTGACTTCTATAAGAACAACATTAGGTGGATAGGGGGGGAGTTATACTAGGTGTATTCTGAAGCCATTGAGTAGAAATATCTAGGTAGTGAGATAAATAGTGGATTGATTAAAGTGATTCCCAAGGAGATGGGACTCTTATTAAGAACTAGAGACCTATTACACTTTTTAATGTCTCATACCATATATTAGCCAAGGTGTTGGAAAAGAGGTTGAAGAACATTCTTCCCATGTGATTAATTCAACACAAGTTGTCTTTGTCAAGGTTCACTACATTCTGGAAATTTTGTTTACCTATTGGGAAGCCATGAATTGGGCCAGAGATTCTAATCAACAAGTGTATATGATGTAATAACTAGATTATGAAAAAGCTTGTGAGATAATTCAGTGGGGTTTTATATTTATGATTTTGGATAGCATGGGATTCCTTAAACTATTCTACCAGATGATTCAGACATTGATGAATGATGCCAAGGCTTGGGTGGAAGTAAATGGTATTAGGTCAGAGCCCGTTGACCTGTCCAAAACTATTGGGCAAGCATGCCCTCTTGCCCCAAATATGTTTGTGTAGTCGTTGATGCCCTATAATATTTATTGAGAGACAACTCTCTTTACCCCAGGGTTAAAGGTGTTAGATTGCCCTAAGGGGATGATATGACCAACATTCAATTTGCAAATGATACAACTATATTTATTGAATTAGAAGAATGCAATGTTAGTGTGCTAATGTGTAAGATGGACCTATTGTATGCTTCCTCTGGGAGCAAGGTGTCTCTACCCAAATCTATCATGATAGGGTGGAATGACCACCCTCCATCTTGGTGTAATAGATTCTCCTTATCCTGGAGAGGACCTAATCATCAAGTCAGGTATTTGGGTATCCCATTTTCCATTAGCACTGACCCAAAAGAAATGAGGGAATCGATCAAGGCAAAAAATGATAAAAAAAAATTTGGCAAATGGAACACTCACTACCTCTCTTCGGCTAGTAGGTTCCAGGTATGCCAAAATATTATGTCCTCTTATATTGTATACTATGCCTCAACCTCATTTTTTAATCAATCTCAGATTAAATTACATTTAGAGACAAATTAGAGAGTTATTTTGGTTGAATGTGATGCAGTCCAAGCTCGGAGGATCCAATAAAGGACTGTCCAAACTTGCAGCCAACAACAAGAACACATAGCGAAAACAACACAGCACGAGATACATCAATATAAACTTATATTATCTCAGAATTCTCATTACATGCAACATGTTGGGCTGTAAGGCCTTCCTAGTTAGGGCCAATTACATCAACAGATTCAACAAGATCTCGCAGGATCCAACCTTATCCATCTACCCTATAGCTAATTCGAAGAAACTAGATATGAACTTGTTCTCGCAAGCCACCGAGAAATTTGCAATCTCTGTCTACCCACTTACAACTATCTACAACAACTTACAATCTTTCAGCTTATTATCTTACTCTTCTCTGTTTGTCTCTATTTGTCCCTCTAAACATCAACCTAGACTCTCTTTTATACAACACAGCCACAATCCAGCTTGTAAACAATTATTAAATGACCAAGTCGGCCACACACTCTACAATAAAAAGATACTAAATACACTAGTTGGCTGCAATTAATAACAAAATACATAGAAGAATGCACCAACACAGATTTAGGTCCACACACGATCCAATGCCAAAAATCTGCACGCCTCAAAACTCAGCACGATCCCAATGACCCCCTTAAATCATGGATGCAATCTCCAATGTCTGCCCAATCCATAAACACAAATCGGTGAACCCCAACAAACCGTCGGTAAACAAGCACACCGAGAGCTAGACTACTCGATGAAAGACAACACCGAGCCAACATCAAACCATCGGTGAAAACACCGAGCAAGACACCACTGAGCTGCACACACCGAGCAACTATCACCGAGCAGTGTACCCCAAGTAGAATATCACAGCAACGCCGAGCACCACCGATTCCAGTCACCGAGTCCAATAGTGAAGCAATATATCTTCCAACTGAGAACTACCACCAAAGTGACCGAGCACCCCAAGACTCAACCGAGTTAACTACTAAAACAAAAATTAAACCAAAACATGTTTTTGGTGATATAGGATTTCCAACTACCCCAGGTGCGAAAATATGTTCTCAGAAGCTGGATGAACATCTGTTGGGATTCAACACATAGATCCCAAATTGGTTCTTGATATACATGTCTTTTGAATTCTCAATTGTCACACTCTTCCACCGATTCTTCTTCTGCTTCCCTTTACCACTAGCACTTCTTGATTTACCTTCACATCTCTGCACACTTATGTCTACACCATCCACTGCAACCATTTCAGATCTGCTACCAATGCTCAAGTTCCTCCTCCTGAGATTTGCATCCTTCAAAGGAATCAAAATAGACTTATGCCCATCCTTCAGTATAGTAAAGGAATTTATTTTACAGTCATGAATAGCCTCTCTATCATATTGCCAAGGTCTACTGAGTAAAATATGACAAGAAATTCTCTCCACAATGTCACACAATACTTCATCTCTATAAGTACCAATGTAAAACCTCACCATGCACTGCTCCTTCACGTCTACTACAAGACCATCTTTTAACCAACTTATTCGATAAGGACAAGGATGCCTCAACATTTTCAAACCAAGTTTCTTAACCATCTCTTCAGCAACTAGGTTGTATACTTCCTCCATCAACAATCACCTTACAACATTTACCACCAGACTTGAAAATAGTACTGATCAAGATCTTCCTTTGACAAGAATCAACTTTCTTCGAGGGCAAAAAATTTCTCTTAAGCAAAAGATTCATACCTTCCACCTCAAGTTTATTTTCAGCAACTTCATTCACTACAGCATTTCGGTAACTATCGACCTTCCTATCTGCATAGGGACATTCAAATGACCGATATCCTTCTTCTCTACAGTTGTAACAAGTACCTCTGAATACACCTCTACCTGTTATTCTCCTTGGTTCAATAGGATTCGTTTCATCTTCAACTCTCAGTTTATCTTTTACCGACTGCTCTTGTTTCTCCTTCCCTCAGGAATTACCAAAATGTTTTCTCTTCAACTTATCTTCTGCCTTCGGTGCATACTGATAAGCATCCTCTATAGAGTCAATCTTTAACATACCAATCTCATCTTGGATATTGAATTTCAGACCATTAACATACCTCGCCACCTTTTCCTTAGAAATTTACCTATGTCTAGACTGAATAGTCAGTTTGTAGAACTCCTCGGTATAATCTTCCATAGTCATCTCCTTCTGTTTCAGATTCTCCAACTTCTTAAACAACTCAAGCTCATAGTCGGCAGGAATTAACTTAGCCTTCAGCGTTGCCACCATCAACCTCCACCGATTGATCTTCATCTCACCTTCTTCGTCTCGGTCCCTCTGCAACTCTTTCCACCATAAAGCAACATGTCCCTTCAACTTAGTCTATGCCAACCTCACTCTAAGTTGATCTTCAATGTCTTCCAACTCAAAGTAGTCTTCTAACTCACCGATCCAATCAATCAGATCCTCGGGCTTCAATGTACCTAAGAAATTAGAAACCTTCATTTGGTAGTTTGTACTCAACCGAGCTCCAGATCTCTGCAACTGATCATATCTTTCTCCTCCAGATCTCTCTATCTGATCGGCTCTGTCATCTCCACTAGATCCAACAACTTTAAAATCTTCAACAGCTTCTTCATAACCATCATCCGTTCTAGGACCTCTCTATAATCACCTTCTATGATTTCATTCTGCATCATCGCCATCTCACATCTGAATCTTTCTGTTATCCTCGCTTCCACCTCCTCGGAAAGATCTGCAATCGCCCTAGGGTCCAATCTTCTCAGAGGCATCTCTCCAGATCTTTGAAAATGCTAAGATCCATGAGAAACGAACCAATAGCTCTGATACCACTTGATGCAGTCCAAGCTCGGATGATCCAATAAAGGACTGTCCAAACTTGCAGCCAACAATAAGAGAACACGACGGAAACAACACAACACAAGATACATCAATATCAACTTATATTATCTCAAAATTCTCATTACATGCAATATGTGGGGCTGTAAGGCCTTCCCAGTTAGGGCCAATTACATCAACAGATTCAACAAGATCTCACAGGATCCAACCTTATCCATCTACCCTATAGCTAAGTGGAAGAAACCAGATCTGAACTTGTGCTCGCAAGCCACCAAGAAATATGCAATCTTTGTCTACCCACTTACACCTATCTACAACAACTTACAATATTTTAGCTTATTATCTTACTCTTCTTTGTCTGTCTCTATTTGTCCCTCTAAACATCAACCTAGACTCCCTTTTATACAACATAGCCACAAGTCGGCTTGTAAACAATTATTAAATGACCAATTCGGCCACACACTCTACAATGAAGAAATACTAAATGCACCAGTTGGCTGCAATTAATAACAAAATACATAGAAGAATGCACCAACATAGATTTAGGTCCACACAAGATCCAATGCCACAAATCCGCATGCCTAGGAACTCAACACGATCCCAATGATCCCCTCAAATCACGGATGCAATCTCCAATGTCTGCCCAATCCATAAACACAAATCGGTGAACCCCAACAACCCGTCGGTAAACAAGCACACCGAGAGCCAGACTACTCGGTGAAAGACAACACCGAGCCAACAACAAACTGTTGGTGAAATCACCAAGCAAGACACCACCGAGCTTCACACACCGAGCACCTATCACCAAGAAGTGTACCCCGAGTAGAATATCATATCAACACCGAGCACCACCAAGTCCAGTCACCGAATCCAACGATGAAGCAATATATCTTCTAGTCGAGAACTGCCACCAAAGTGACCGAGCACCTCAGGTCTCAACCGAGCTAACTACTAAAACAAAATTAGAACCAAAACATGTTTTTGGTGATACAAGATTGCCAACTACTCCAGGATGATCCTGCATCGGAATGGTAAACGGAACAAGAAGAGACATGTTGTTAATTGAAAATGGTGCACTGTGAGAAAAACCAGTTGTGGATTGAGGTTGAAATATTTGAGGACCCAAAGGATTTCTCTAGCTATGAAATGGATTGCTAAGTCATCTAGGCAAAGGAGACATTGAAGGTCTTAGTGAGACATAATATCTCAAGAGCAACCCTTTTTGGTATTCTGATTGATTTTTGGTGCAGTCATAGGGAGTCATTTGTTTGGTTATCATTGATGGAAAGTAAGTGCAAATAAGTCAGTTTAAGTCATGAAACATAACAGGTGAACTAAAGACACAATCGGTAAGTAGGATTCATGATCGGTGATGCTAAGTTCAGATGAGCGGTAGACAATGTGAAAAATATTAGAATTTTTTTGGTAATAATCATGGTAGAAGTATAATTATGAGGAGAGGTCACAATGACAGAGTCAACATGTTTATATTGCAGTATGGTTCTCACCACAACTCATTTGATTAAGCGGTGATAGAGTTTTAGTGTCACAGAAATCAAGGCAAGTAAAACTCTTATGTTCTTGAGGAACTGGTCGATAGATCATGGAGCATTAAAGTATGTGGGATCATTTATACTGATATGATGATGTGGAATAAAGGTTATACATCCCATGTATTGGTATTTATGAGATTGATGCAAGCATTTAAGAAGGATTTGAGGCAATGCATTGGAGAAGTCAAAATGTGTTTGAACATTTTGGAGATATAACTTGCAAATCTTATTTTAGGTCGATGTGGTCGTGATATACATCGAGATTATCAATTTGACATCTGGTGCAATCTTGACAAACCTTTTTATAAATCAGTTTGGTATGTTTAATGTCGGTGCAAGTTATGTATTTAAAGGGAACTACTCTTATTGTAAAAAGTTGTTGTAGAGAGAAGTTGTAGAAGGTTAAAGAGTTATTTTGGGAGATTAGGGTTTTGTAATTTCAATTTAGGGTTGCGATCAAAGAACTAATAGAGACAGTGCAAAGAGAAGTCACATAGTGAAGAGAACATATTAGATATGATAGGCAATCAGTGCTACAGAAATATTATTTAACTTGTTGGTCCCTAATAGTTTCAGCAGCCAAAATCCTTTAACCGGGTGAACTTTGACAGGTTTCACTTGTAAATCCTTTAACTAAGTGAACTCTTCATTAGGGTTTCAAAACCCTCTAGCAAGGTAGATCTTAGAAGATCTGATTGTAGTCCTAATAGTGTACTAGTCATTCCTAACAAGGTGGACGCTCAGAAAGGGTATTTGTAGCTCCTAATAGGGCAAACTCATCTACTGCAGTATTGGGCTTGTGGGTGTCATCCCTAGCGTGGTTTTCCCCTCTTATAAGGGTTTCCAAATGAAAATATTTGTATTGTGTGTGATGATTTTGTGAATGCTTGAAATAGTCTGCTTCTATCTATTTACTTCAGTTATATGCATAGTGGTTTGGAAGTTCATATTGTTGTTATTAAAGTTGGTGGTTGAATTTGTACAATACCTATTAGTTTTGATTCACCCCCCCCCCCCCTCTTAGTACCTATTATTTCCAACAATTGGTATCAAAGCTTAGGTCCTTTTGGTGATAAGTCTAGCAGCTTGAGGAAAAGATCCACAGACATGGAAAGTTACAGGTATGCGATGCAGCTTGAAGAAGAAAACAAGATGATTAGTGAGCTAAAGGAAAAGCTAAGACACTCTCTTGCAAAGAGGAGAGAACTTATAGAGCAACTACGTGAAATCCAAGACTACAAAGAGAAATTGTCTGAAGGTAGTGCATTTGAAGAATTTGAAGAGGCAATTGCAAATATGTTGGAAAAGAACAAGAAGCTTAAATAAGAAATGGCCAATCTGAGAAGAGAACTCGAAAGTCAATGTGTCAGGATGTGTGAAGATCTGGAAAGAACAAGGATAACTAAAGGTGCCAAGAAAACTATTGAAGATGCCCTAAAGGCAAAAGATGGAGAACTTGAACTAATCTGAGAAATGAATTTACTTCTTATCAAAGTCAAATGCAGGATGTTGTTGCTGAGAATCTGCAAGTCATTAGTGAGAATGAAAGACTTAGAGAGGAGAATGAGGCATTGACGAAGGAACTAAAAACTAAGAGAGAAGCGAATGAAAAGATGAAGAAATACAACGAAAACTCACAAAATCTTGATGAACAACTGAAGAGACAAAGAAGACCTAAAGATACAACCGGTCTTGGATATACAAGTCAAGGGATATTTGAAACTAGCGATTCATCCAAATCCAAATCAAAGGAACCAAAGAATGATCAGAAGGTAGATCCAATCCAATAAGGTAAGAAACCCAACAAGCCTACTTGCTTTAACTGTGGAAAATATACTTTATTCTTTTGATGGTTATTGTTATAATTGTCACAAGTATGGTCATACTACATATGAGTGTAGATCTAGATCTAGCGTTGGTAGCTTTGTTGGATATTTCTTTACATGCAACAAGTATGGCTGAGGTTGTAGACCACCCTTACAGACAATGCATCCAAGATTATAAGATTTCGAGATGAATGGAAAGCACGTTGGGCTTGACTGCATGGCTAGACAGAAAGCACAACAATAGAGTTTGAAGATTTAGAGCTATGTTGTAATCCTTTTGTAATCCATTTTGTATATTTGATGTATAGGGTTCTATTTAGTAGTAATTGTGAACTTTGATACGTGATGTAATAATGTGAACTCTGATTTGTGATATTGTAGAAAATATGAACTAGGATATGTTATGTAATATGCTCTACTTAGCATACAAGATATACAATTGTGACTGCTAAACAATAATCTCTATCATTGTAAGTTTTTTAAATTATAAGTAATATAAAAAGGGGGTAGAATTGATAGGATTTCTCTAGACAAGGCAATATTCAGTTTGTTCAAATTGAGTAGTTTTGGTAAGCAAAGTTTGGGAATTGAAATCTTCTAAGTTTGTAACAGTTGAGAAATACTATCAAGTAGTATTTGGATATTCAATTAGTTTCTAAGGTGGTCCACAAAAATTTCAAACAAACTGGCATTTTTAAGGAGGGAAATGGAATAACCAATATAGGACTGGGGTAGGAGTGTACTTTTAAAAATATCTTCAAAAGATCTCATTTAATTAATAAGTGTACTTTTAAAAATATCTTCAAAAGATCTCGTTTAAATACTACAAACGTTTAAAATTATATGTTAAAACAGCATACCAAATAGTATAGCAATTCTTGAGCATTAAAGATCAACCAATTTCATTAAATGCTCAAAGTGGCTTTTGGGATGTAACATTAGAGATGGCTTTTCTTTTAGCTAATTTGGCGAAAAGTCACTCAAGGAATTCTCAAAGATAGAAATAAACAGGGGAAATGCACCAGTAGTTGCCAATCGAGGTACAAAACGATATCAGATTTCAATGATTTTTTTAGTTGTTTATGTATGCGACTTAATTGCTTAAAGCTAAGGTTTCAGCTTCTGGCTAATAACAATGCACTCTATAGAAAATGTTATGCATGAAAGGGCAAAAAAGTGGTCCAAAAAAGTGTTTACTGATACTTGACCCCTATTGCACCAATAATAATTCACTCAAATCACCAGTAGTGGTTCACAAATCTCAAGTAGTGGCTCACAAATATCCAATAGTGGTTCAATAAATCACTAGCAGTAGTGCACAAATGAGCCAAGCATGGATAAAAAAAGTTTAAAAATGACCAACTATTGGTATATAAATGATCCATTACTGGTAAATAAATGATTAAAACTGAGTGAACGACTATTGGACCCCAATTCACTACTGGTTCCATTCCCCTAATAAGTGTGTATAAGAAGATTACAAAGATAAGTTGAATGACACTACATTAATTGGTCTTTCTATCGAGGTAATATGTTCTTGGGTAAGTTTGCAAGGTCTCTTTCTCTCTATTGATTTCTTCACTTTGCATATTGAAGTTAACAGAAGTGAATGTCTCCCTTTATAGCTCCTTACCATTTTCAAAGAGATTCAAGGCTCAGGAAGAATGAACACGCCTATTAGATTGGTCTCTAATAAATGGAAAATGACTTTTTTGGGCTTTATTACCAAAAAGAGTTTGGGGGAAGTGCTTAACCACTCTCGTAGACTTATCCATCACATAGTGTGGAGAGTTTTAGGGACAAATTTCATTCATGCAAATCACAGGTACAGAGCAAACACAAACATACTAGCGGGTTTCTTAGTGACAATTCTGACAATAGGAGAACAAAAATTAGTGGTCGGAGAAATTTGTAGGAAGATTTTTTATAAGGACTTTCTCAGAGACTTATATCATGTCCCCATGCTGCTGCTTAGATAATTTTTTGCTTAAATTTAAGCAGTAGAGTGTTCCCATGCAAAATAAAAATTGTGGGAAAAGGAAAATTTAGAATCTTTTCCTATTTTTGTAGAGCGGCTATTTTTTAGCAAATAAAATAAGTTGTGGGAAAAAAGGGGGGCTAGAAATAAGCAACTGCTTATTATAAAAAGCGACACATGTCTTTATCATTTTTTTCCATCTCCTTCTTATTTGCCTACAATTTTGCTTTTATATTTATTTACAGCAAAAATAACTAAAAATTTGATGTAAAAATAACATTTAAGAAGTTGCTTAAAATTAAGCAAAATACCAGCTCCATAAATAATACCACAAAAAGTTGAGTAGCTACTGCTACAAAAATAAACTAAACAGCAGCATGAAAACATACTATTAGACAGAGTATTCCTAAATATTGATAGTAATTTGACCATCCCACATGCATGCCACTTTGCCTTGGTAATGCAAGCTGGGAGTGCATTTTTGGAATTTCCAAAGAGAACTAGATGGAAATCAGGTGGCAGGTCGATTCCTAGGTTTCCCCTGCTTACAATGTGGGAAAACGAAGACCAATAAATTCAGAGGTTTATCATTCAAAGGAATTTGAATTTCCCCAAAATGGTGATGGGGATTTCAAATGTGCTTGGAGATGTCCTTGGAGATCATTGGGGCGAATAAGAGGGTTGGGTTTATCAATACATGTATGAAGACCGCCTAGATAGATTAGGTAGTGAGAGCTCCATTGAAGCAGAGGAAGAGGAGGAAAAGGAAGGAAGAAGAATACACTCTGATGCGGCCATTAGGAAGACCCGGGGAGAAAATTTGGAGGTAGGGTCATCCTCCTTGTCTGCTACAGGTGTTCTCCCCTCGTGAGATGCCACTAGAGGAATCTAGCCCCCGTTAGAGAGTGCACAGGCCCTTCTTCGGCTCTTTAGGGACCACAGTAACCATTATTCCTTTTCTCTGGATTTTTCTGTTTTTCTTTTGGCATCAGCAAAACTTATTAAGTATTTCATGGTTTTGCTATGTTTTGATGATCACCCCAAGTGGGAATGAAAATTGTAATAAGTAGATAATCTTGGGTTTTATTAGTAGACATGGTGTAGGTGTTTTGTTTCTTTTGGTATTCAGGCTTGATGTTTTTCTCTGCATATATAGCAGTAAAACAGTGCTTAGATTAAATCTGTAGAGCATATTAATATGAGGAATACTCTGTATATGTTGCCTCATTTTGTTTGCTTAGGAAGATAGTTATTTCTTGGATGATTGGGAAATTTCTACTAAATACAATTTGTATTCCTTATGTAAATTATCTATATTTTAGGTATTAATACAAATCTTCTGAGCTTCGACCTTTCATTGATAAAAAAAGTCATTATAGAGTGCCTTGAGAGGTAATATTATAATTACATTTTTTTCAAATTGTGGACATTTAAATTGTTATTTGTTTTCTTAGATGGCGATACATGTTAATTAATTAAATGTCTTTAATAAATATAAAATTCAAGATAGATCATATATCAATTTACTTATTTGTTTATTCAATCATAAATTTGTGGTAAATATTTAAATTACACTATTATAAAATGTCATCAAAGTAATTTTGATGATATCATGATATTTCCACAATCTATATTTACATTGTTAAGGCTACTATTTCTTGATTAGGTTGTGTAATTGTTTTTTAAGAGATAATTTTTTTATTTTTTATTTTTTTTAATAAGAAAGTTTGAAATTGTTATATCATTTAATATTTAAAATATTTTAAAATAGAAAACAAGAAGTATAATCATTCAACCTAAAATAAAATGACAAAAAGTAATTTTAATTATTCAACCTAAAAATATTAATAATAGCTTTTAAAAATTATTTAACTAACATTGATTTTATATTTTTTGAAAACTCTTTATTTTATAATTACGAAAAGAAATAAGATAATTTTTAAAAAAAATACCTTTGGATGATTGAGAACAAGCCCATAAAACTTTCTTCCCCAATTAAAAGTGTGATGGAAAGGAGTAGAAGGGCATGGTGGCAGCTTGGTGGCACTTAGGTGGTGGATGGTCAATCTCATCAAGAGAGATGACGATTATGTTTAGCATGAAAAATATTGTCAAGTAGCACCATTAACAAATGGTTGTAACAACAATCAAGTGTCAACAAAGCCAAGGTGAGTGTGGGGGCAACAAAGCAACAAAGAGTGAGCTAAGACACAAACTCTAGGTAGCGAATAGTGACAAACAATTGAGGCATGCTAGGCACACTCATTTGAACCTCATTAATTCTATACACTTTTGGGGGCCACGAGTTAAGCACTTCCCCCAAACTCTTTTTGGTAATTGAGGCATGCTAGGCACACTCATTTGAACCTCTCTTTTATGAGGAGGTTGCGTACCAATCAAGAGTTGTAAACCAAAAAAAAACCACCATCCCTTTATAAGGGAGTTGCAAGCCAAACTTATTTTCTGAAAATTTGTAAGGTACAAAGCTACATATGACCATATAGCAAGATAATAGTATTATCTTAGATGCAAACCATGTTCCAGTTTTGGTAATTTGATAATTGATCCTAGGGGTTTGATGCCTTCTAAACATAATGACACTGCCTATTTGGCCCCCAAAACATTGTAAAAAATAAATTGTTGACTAATGAACACATTCAAACCATCTACTATAAAATAGATTTTGAACCTTTGATTTTACTAAAATAAAAACCAAAATCGACTTCCAAACCTCTTAAGCACAATGGAATTGCAAAAAATGATACCCAAATTACTAAAAATTTTCACATCTATAATACAAAATACTAAAACGTAACCTAGAGATAATTTTTCCTAACAAAACATTTAGATTTTTCAAGTCATAAAAAAAATACAACAAACTTGAGCATACTAGGTTTTATGCAAAATGCATACAAAGTAATTAACCCCAAAGATCTTTCAAATATTTGAATTGAAGTGCTTGCTTTGAAATACACAATGCCATTCATAACATCTTAGAATGTTTAAAATAGAGATTAGGCAAAAGCTTTTGTAAGAGTAGAAAACATGCACTTGAATCAACAAATAATCAAATGATTAGAAAAGCAAAAATGAGAGCATTTCAAGAATGGGAGAACAAACTAGATAAGATAAGATGACTAAACAAGAAAAAATAATAAAAGAAAGCTTAAAATGACACGACTCAAACATGCAAGGTGAGTGAATACACATATACAGAAGAGAGGAGGCAAAAATGACAAACATGATACCCAAAAATAGGCAAGAACATTCATGGAAGATGTTTTATGCCCTTTTAATAATCAACTCTATCTACTTGAACAAGCTAAAATAAACATAATATAATAATATTCAAAAAGTAAAATACAAATCCTACACAAACAAAAAAATAAGTGAGATTATCTTAACATTAATCAAATTCAACAAATATAAAATATACGCCCTTGACTATCAACACATAGTAACAAATGAATATGGATTTGTTTAGACTTTCCTAAAAAGCTATTTAAAATATATATATATATATTAAATATATATCAACTCCAAAATTATCTAATTTACTTAATGCTAGCTCTACTCTACTTTGTTTTGTTGGTACTTGCACACTTTTATTTGTACACCATTTTTTTGTTAAATGAGTAAAACAAGTTTTGATAAGACCCTAGAAACACGACAATAGACAAGAACACAACTAACCTACAACAAAACTACACATGAGTTGGTTTTTGAAGGACCTAAAACCAATACACCAAATGCAATCAAGCTACCAACACAAATATGGCATTTTAGGGATCATAAACCATGTACAATAAGGTTGCAATGAGGCTGCCAAACAAAATAACCTAGAAGGCCACCTACACATCGTCATGCCTATTATTTTGAGCTCCCTTGACCTAGACTTGGGAAACAAAACATGTTTAGGAAGACCTCTCATCCTTTTAATAATCTTCCATGGGACGTCATCATCCAAAGAGGAGTTCAATGTTGCACTGTGACCTTCAAAAGACTCAACACCCAATAACTGGAAGTCCAAAGGTTGAGTGGTCATTCTTGAGCGTTGAGAGGACAACCCATCAAGAGAAATCTCTAAGGCTCAACAACCCTAAGGGAGGGGACCGTCGAAGACTCAACATCCTCAAAGACAAATCGTTGATAGAAAAATGGTCATGGAGGATAAGTTGACACACCTTATGGTGAGAACAAGAACATTTTTAAGCAAGGTGTCCTATAGCAAAGCATCTCTCGCAAGACAATATCTCCAAGTAAATCCTTACAAATGCTAATGTCCATTAACATGCAAATACAAGTAGTATGGACAAAGTTTGACAACATTACATCCTCTTGTAGAAAGTGGCCAAAAGCATTGCTAATAAATTCAAAATAAGAAACTTCCCAAAATTGAAGAGATGGATTAGATAGTCTTAACTCAAATAAGCAATGACCCTTAAGGATTATGATAAAAGGTGGAGGTAACCATAATATGAATGAGAAGGGAGTGTTGTCCCCGCTCTAACCCCCACCATCCTCCAACACCTATTTCATATCATCTTCTAATATGAATGACACAAAAAACCTAGCATGTAAATATAATACAATATTTGCCCTCGATAAAAGGCCTTTAAGAATCCAAACCCCATTTATATTCTTTCAAGAAAGGAAGCCAAAAATAATTGAATTTACACATTAGAACATCGCTTTTACAATATTCTACATTATATCATATTAGGTTTATTATATTTATTGTCCTTTAAAAAGCTCATATAATGGTTCAAGCGTGAGCTCAATATAAATGACAACTTAAAGCAAATGAAAACATAATGTTATAGATTATTCAACCAAATAGTCATTTGTAAAAATATATATTAAGCAAGCACTATCCCATTGGATTTCCTCATAAGAAGTCAAGTTAATTGAAAAGTGGGAATCAAAACCGAAAAATAATACAAGTCTAAAAGTTTTAACAAGATGTAAAGTTCTTTTATAAATAAGTGTCAATAAGATGCACTTGTTACATAGATGCTTTTTACATAAATACTTTAAAATGTTTAAAGAAATAAAAGTATTAATATTATAATAATAATAAAAGTTATTAATTTCAAAACTGATCTGTCTCGTAGACGTCCTTAAAAACCTTGATTCCTTCATCAAATCTGAGTGGTGTAAACAAAACTACTTTTCTACACGGGAATCAACACCCCTCATCGTAAATGAACATATCGAGTTTCAAAACTAGAATTTTTTATTTAAAGACGACAGAATTGTGCAACCCCAGCCGATAAAAATGCAAATCTGAAGAATATTGTGCAGCGAATCTTGAAGAAGAATGGAGAGCAGCATGCTGAATAATATACTGCAGAGAAGCCAAGACTTCCAGGTTTTTATATTCTTCTCCGTGGGTCATTTAAATTTTGCTGTACGGTAAAAGAAATCTCTTTGCAATTTAAAAGATTATTTGGACAAAGAAATTTTCATGGCAAAAGATGTGTCTTTTTGATGTTATCAAATGTAGTATAAAAGCATTGGAAACGTTTTAAAAAATCAATACAAATAAGCTGCTGAAGAATTTCCTCACGGCATCATTCAGAATGAGTCTTTTACTGATTCGATAGCCTGGTTCCGATTATATGCCATATCTTGTATGACCTTCTAGATATTAATTAGTGGAGCATACCAAAATGGATTCTATGGAAAAGGCTTTGAATAGAACGAAGATCATTATCAAATGGGATGTTAACTCCAATACCCACTCAATTTTTGTAAAGGAACATTTATAATACGAAAATCTTGTGAACATGACACATCTATATAAGACAGCTATACTTCTTGAGGAACAAGCTCAAAATGTTACCTTTTCCGTTTTTTAAGAAGAAAGATTCCTCGTAACCCTGTTGTTAGATTGTCTAAATCCTGTTCCGCGGGATAATCTATGATGATTTCTGTTACAAAACATTAGTATACAAAATCACAGCAGTAGATTCAGCCATATCTGAACTTCCAGAGCAAAACTCTTAAGCAGAATGTACATTAATTAGAACATAGGATATGTAATAGTAAGAAATTGCAAGAGTAAGAATTTCATGGTGTGCCCCATTTTACGTTTCCACTTTAGGCACTTTCAAAAATGCATCACTTGTGACTGCTGGCGACCCGTGGTTTGCTTTGACTCCATGTGATTCAGTTTTAAAATCCAACTTCCGGACTGGCTTGGAGGATTTTTTCTCTCTAGTGTTTATGGAGGATTTTTTCTCTCTAGTGTTATCTTCAGTAAATTCTGTTTTTTTTGAGCTCACGCTGTTTTTTTCAGATTCCTCGTTTTTTCGTTTTGTCCCTTCTACCTTCTTAGGGGGTATGCAGTCTTCTACAACCCTGTATATATGTACCTTCAAAGTGAAATCTTTCTCATCTTCCAGTTCAAACACACACACATCTCCCTCCTCTAGATTATTAGCAAGTGCAAAACCCTTCCACCCACCACTAAGTCCGGGATTTTGACGGTCTCCGAGGAATTGCACAGGCCATTTCTTTCCGCTGGGTCCCAAAAGAGTAATTACAGTTCTATGATCTGGTAGCCAACATTTTGAGAAGTCCGTTGACAAGCTCTGCAACATAGCATCAAGACTGTGAGATTGGATCGAGTCCTAACTATTTCAGACTATAACATGTTTATTTACCAAAAAGTGCTGTACATACCTTATGATGCGACCAAAATAAACACGCTGTGCCGGATTAATGAAAAAAATGGAGATTCAATTGTATAACTAGGATATAATGAAAAACTATAAATGATAATGATCTTCCAGCTGTGGACCTCAAAAAGTTACCTCTACACATATTTGGAAACGTATTAACCTGAACTAGTGAGTACAAATATATAAAATGTCACAAATATTGCAGCTAGTTGTCATAAATGAACTCCCATGCCATAGAGTCTACATCAGAATAGGGACCTCGATTGATGATGTCCCATGTCTACATTAGAATAAGCATGGAATAGACCCCACACTGTTATCAATCACCGTGAACTGACAGAAGGCCTAATAATGCTGATAGGTAGGTGGCCTTGGCTAAATGAGCTTGATTAGGCAATCCTGGGAGGGAGCACAACCCATCTGTCAAGTTCAGTTTTAATTTTTACCCAAAAACACACAAAAAGCTGGTATCGAATACCATTCAAGCTCACATGTACTTTGTGAGGTGAGGTGGTCGGCTTTTTCAGCTAAAGAACAACAAATCCACTATGCTTTGCTCTAGGAGAGAAATATGGTTGTGGCGATATATCAAACTCTGTGCAAAAAGGTGTAATGTCCAACAGAGGAAAGGAGGTCATCGATTTAATGCTCTTGGTGGGCCATAAAAAATAAACAAGCCTTGGAGGAACTTTTCCGAGTACTTATTGATGTTTTACTACTGCAAAGAGTTCAGTTTCCTAGGACCTTGAAACATATCAAACAAAGGTAGTCCCATAAACAGAAAGCAGACATTTGACCATTAATGTCGTTTAGAGTTAAATCAATGTCTAAGAGGATATCATTTGCAAATTAGGGATGTGAACGGATGACATTTACTGTTTATCTGGAGACCAAAGATACATCCTGTTGAGTGAAGATGCTTCAAACCCCTGTCCATTGCTTCCACCACAATGATGTTTTACTACTGCAAAGTTCAGTTTCCTGGGACCTTGGAGCATATCAAACAAAGGTAGTCCCATAAGCAGAAAGCAGAATTTGACCATTAATGCTGTTTAGAGTTAAATTAATGTCTAAGAGGATATCATTTGCAAATTAGGGATGTGAACGGATGACATTTACTGTTTATCTGGAGACCAAAGATCCATCCTGTTGAGTGAAGATGCTTCAAACCCCTGCCCATTGCTTCCACCACAATGATGAATAAGAAGGGGATACAATCTGCTTACCTAGAACTTTTAAGTTGCTTTGATGCAGGATCATCTTAGGTGTAACACTAATATTGCACCATCCAAAAACATTTTATTTTACATTTCACTTGTTCATTTGCAAGTTTACTATAATGTTCCAGTCATCACATGATGATTGATCACCACAAATTGTTTTAGCCATGTGACGACTATATAAGCTGTGTTTGGAAAAGAAACAGTGACAAGAAGAGGGAAGACCAAACAATAATTGCACAGTAGTGTAGCAGGTGCATGCTTTGAATGCTCAAGTGCTTGGTTTCATTTCCTTTCCTTTTAAATCAGATCTGAAATCTGATCAGAATTCTGGGTTTGTAATGAAAATATTTATATGTAAATAAATTTCCAGATTTTTATGCCCCAGTTTGCAGAAATTGTTATCTTTTCCTAGTATCCCTATTTCGGGGATATTACACCATATGGCCAAACTCAAGTTAGTTGCTATATACTTGAAATTAGGATATTCGACCATGTGCTGGAAATATATGTTTGGTTGTGATTGTCTGGTTGTCATTGATGTCAAACACTATGGTCCGGAGGTGTTTGTGTTTGCTCAAACACTGTGGTTCGGAAAGTATTTGTTGGTGACATGATCAGGGATATTTGTTTGTCCGGAAGAAGTAAGGTTGTGTACTGGACACGTTACTGATACAGAACAGTGGTAGATCATGTGAGCGTGATGGAATGATGTTTGTCAGTGTTTCAGTGTTATAATCTTAGGTCCGGAGGGTCACTGGTTCAGTATTATCGATATACAGTTGAAGGTTCAGTATCAGAGATATACAGTTGAAGGTTCAGTATCAGAGATATACAGTTGAAGATGGCAGTTATTCAGTTGTGATTTTTTTGAAGGTTGTCGCTCCAGAAATAAAGGTTGAAGAGATGTATGCAGATGCGATTTGAATTGTATTCTGGTATTGGTCTTGGTTGTGGTGTTTCCTAGTGATCCAGAAATTGTTCATGGTGATTCGGAAACAAGTATTACCAAGTGATGCAGTTATGATCATTTGTCGATCTGGTCCGGAAATGTGTTGTGATGGCTTCTACGTGGACATCTGGCAAGTGATATGGCATCTGACATGAAGTATGGATCTCACCATAGTGTGTGGTTTGGAGACAGTTGGCAAGTGATACGGTTCTTTGGGCAGTGTGATGCTACACATTTGAGATCACTATGGAAGTTGTTTCAGTTATTGTGAATCTGGTATTAAGCTATGTATAACGTGTTCATGGTTCCCTATCTCCTGAAGTGGATCATGCTTCATATTTTTGGTCCATGTATTGTATTTAATGATTATCTCTTATCTGGATGGGTTCATGTTATGTGTGACCTATAATGTATTTAATATTTATCTCTTATCTAGATGGGTTCATATTAAGTGTGACCTATGTTTTGGTCTAGATGCTCTTGGCATGAACCTTGTTGTAATTTGTTGTTGACGTGGCCGATTTATAATTTGTTTTTAGTTTGCTTTTGGCATGGCCGACCTTGTAATTTTCAATGACCTACCCTGTATATAAGTACAGTGTGTGATTTGGCAAAAGTGAGTTAGTAGTGTGCGAGCAAGTGAAGATCTATGAGCAAAGTTTTGAAGAGTAGAATTCAGTTTGTGTGATAGTTGTTTAAGACTGTGGCAGAGAAGTAAAGGCAGTGACAGTGCGTTGTTGAGGTTGTCAGAATTGTGCAGGACAACTGTTTTATTAAGAGAACTTCTCATCTATTGAGAAGAGTTATATGCATCTTGTCCCTAGGATAGTGAGTCTTGGGTGTACAAGTTTTTTTCTATATCTTGCTACTTTGGCAGTGAGCCTTTGTTTGCAAGTCTAGAGCAGTGAGCTCCTATCTATATTTAGTGTTGTATTGGCAGTGAGCCTCTGGTTGCAAGTCTGGAGTAGTGAGCTCCTATCTATATTCAATGTTGTATTGGCAGTGAGCCTCTGGTTGCAAGTCTGGAGCAGTGAGCTCCTACTATCTTTGTAATCAAACTATATATCAGTGATTTATCTTTGTGAGCAAGTGCTCACTTCAATTTTTCCCAATTTGGGTTTTCCACGTATAAAAATCTTAGTGTTCATGTGTTGTTTTTGTTCATTATTTGCGTAATGTTTTGTGGTGACTATTCAAGGGAGTTTGATTACGTAAGTGGGTTTTTGGTTTATGTTGATTCATCCCACCTTTCAACATCCGGTGTGAGTTCAACAATTGGTATCAAAGCTAGATCCTCTTGAAGAAGCTTAACCGCTTGAGGTAGATCCAAAATGGCACAGAACATACACTTTCAGGCTCCGGTATTTGACGGTACAAATTTTCCTTGTTGGAAGGACGAGATGGAAACATATTTGGAAACTTTGCAGAATGGTATTTGGGAGGTTATTCAAATTGGTTTTAATCCATCTCCTGGAAGACCTTTGACAACTGATGAAGAAAAATAGAAGGAAGCTACTCTGAAAGCAAGAGCAATACTTGTTAGCAGGTTATATGACACAACATTTGGAAAGGTGAAAGGTATAAAGGGAGCTACAGAGATATGAGATAAGTTGGCTTTGGTATATGAAGGAGATACAAAGACAAAACAGACAAGACTTATGAACCTAAAGCAGAAGTATGAGTTCTTGAGAAAGACAGAGGATGAGAGTGTTGAAAGCTACATTTACATAGTCATAAATGTTGTTGATGGAATCAGAGCTACTGGCGGACATCTAGAAAAAAGAGATGTTATACTTAAGATCTTATTAACCCTATCGAAAGAGTTCATACCAATGGTATGTTCAATAAGGGAAAGCAATGAAGTCAGTATTCAATTGATCAACTTATTGGTTCACTTTTTGCATTTGAGATTGCAAAAGTTGAAAGGGAAAAGAGAGAGACTGCATTTAAAGCTATTGAAGCAATTGAACCAAAGACATGCAAGATGTCTAAGGAAGTTGAAGCATTTATTTCAAGAAGGTTCAAGTAAGGCACTGGTAGATACAAAGGTAAGCTTAAGTGCTTTAATTGTGGAAGAATAAGACATTTTGCTAATGATTACGAGTATAAGGAATATTATAGTGAATCAAAGGATGATGATAGAAAAGACAATCAAAAGAAAAGTGATTTCAAGAAGAGAACAAATTTCAAAAGCAAGGGTAAAAAGAGTTTATGTTCCATGGAGGAATACTTGTTGGAAAATGAGGACACTAATGAAACAATTGAGGATTCTCTATTTCTGGCTATCTCACAAAAGAAAGAGGTAAAGAAAGAGGAGATTGCATTACATGCTAAAGTTGTTGCAGATGCATGTATTGCAGATTCTGGATGTTCCAATCATATGACAGGTGACAAGAGAAGATTTATTAAGTTGGACAATTTGATGGAGGAACAATCAGATTTGTAAGAGAAGGAAGTGCACAAATCAAAGGCGTTAGAACCATTTCAATTGATGTTTATTATGTTGAAGGTTTGAAACACAATTGTTAAGTGTTAGTCAAATGTGTAAGAAAGGTTATGAAGTTATGTTCAAAAGTGATGGTTGTGTTATTAAAAGAAAATAAATTGTAAAAAGGGTTGCAGAAGGTTTTAGGACTGTTGAGAATATCTATTTAACTGAAGACAAATGTGAGAATCTGTGTTTTCTAACTCGATGCAATGGAAGTTGGGGAGATGAAGTTGACATGAAACTTGATCAAGAGAAAGTGGATTTTGTATTACTAAAGAACAATGAGGAAAGAAAGAATGAATGAGAAAAATCAATGGAAGGCAAAAAAGGATTTGGTAGACTAGAAGCAGGAGGAAGCTAAAAAGGATTTGGAAGACCGGAAGCAAGCGGAAAACAATATGGATGTGGTAGACCGGAAGCAAGTGGAAGACAAAAATATTTTTGGTAGATCAGATGCAAGCAAAAGACAAAAAGGGGTTGATGAATCAGAGACCTATTTATTCCAGGTATCTTTTGATAGAGTTTGTTTTTCTTGCAATAAAGTAAGGCACAAAGTTAATGAATGTAGAACTCAAAAAATGAGTTATGCATTTAATAGAAGTTGCTATCATTGCAATAAGTATGGACATAAGGCAATTCAATGAAGAAATAGAGTGAATATGATTATAAATGTTGAGAACTTCAATAGAGTGAATATGAATAAAAATGTTAAGAACTTCAATGGCTATTGCTATGTTTGCAATGGATATGGACACAAAAAGGTTCAATGCAGAATAAACATCAATGTCAGAAATAATGAAACAAGAATGAAAAAGGATAGTCTGGTTTGCTATAATTGTAACATGAGAGGACATATTGCAAGATTTTGCAAAAGTATGGATCAAAAGGATGATCGTTTGATGGTTGCAAAAGACTCAGAAGGAAACAACAAGACATATTTGATGGAGAGAACATAAAATGCTTCTAAAGGTGGTCCAACATCTATTCTGGGTGTTGTTCCCTCTTCTGATAAATGACTCAGACTCAGATTGCATGGTCTAAGGGGGAGTTTTCAAGCAAATTTGTTTCCCCCCTCTAGATTGGATGTTGAGTATCTCCTCAACATGGCAATAAGGCTTGAAGGTTTTTCCAGAGGTAACATTTATGATTTGTGGTTTGACAAAGTGTCTATATGGTTCAGTAAACAGTGTATTAGTTGTTTGGTTGTGTCAAAGATTGTATATACTAAGTTGTGTTCAAATATGGATTGGAGAAATTATATAATTGTTGATTCACAATTTAGGATGCATCTAGATAGCTTGGATAACAATATTGTTGATTGTATAACAATTGTGTTGTCCTATGGGACTACTGAGGAAGAATGTATGAGCATTATTGAATTTCCAAAGGATACTAGAGCTGCAAGGATTGAAATTGTGGTAGTTTTGTCCATTGCTATTGGTGAAGGGAAAGACAGATAAGGGAAAGAGAATGAGAAAGATGTCTACAGAGGCTTCGTTCTCTAGTAAACAAGAAAAGAAAGTCAAAAGAATACGTACGAAGAGTTGCTTCGCTCTGGTGATCGTTTCAAGTGACAATGAAGTGGAAGAACAAAAGGGTGTTGGTGAACAGAAGGAGATTGTAGAAGTTGATGTATAGGCCGCTGCTGGAAATGAGGCGCAAGTTGCTTCTCTTGTCTCTTCAGATGAAGATGATTTGTCGATTGAAAAGATTCTTGATATGCAGAGTCGGTCTGGAGGATTGAAGACTGTGTTTCTCTGGGAGAAGCTTGGGGATGTTGCCCCCCCTTTTAACTTAGTGCATCAAAGTGGTGCATCCATCCAGAGGGAGTTTTTGGACTGATGCTAGTGGTTGTTCTCAGGGGAACAGTGCTAGTGGCCTTTTTCCTTGATGGCAAATGGGGACAAAGATAAGGAAAATGTTTATTTCATATTGTGTTTTACAAAAGTTTGAAATATATTCAAGAATGTTTTGGTTATCTCAGTGAGGGGGAGTTGATAGTGATTGATATCTTAGTGAAACATTTTTTGTGGTTGTTTGTCATCAATGACAAAGAGGGAGATTATTGGAAATATGTTTGGTTGTGATTGTCTGGTTGTCATTGATGTCAAACATTGTGGTCCAGAGGTGTTTGTGTTTGCTTAAACACTGCGGTTCAGAAGTATTTGTTGGTGACGTGATTAGGTATATCAGAAGAAGGAAGTTGGTCCGAAAAAAGTAAGGTAGTGTGTTGGACATGTTAGTGCTCCAGAACAGTTTTAGACAAGTATGTGTTCATTGCTACAGAACAATGGAAGACAAGTATGTATTCTAGAGATCACGTGATCATGATTGAATAATGTTTGTCAGTGCTTCAGTGTTATGTTATTAGGTCCGAAGGTCAGTGGTTCAGTATCAGAGATATATAGCTGAAGGTTCAGTATCAGAGATATACAATTGAAGATGATAGTTATTCCATTGTAATTTTTGGAAGGTTTACGCTCCGGGAAAAAAAGGTTGAAGATGTGTAGATGTATACGCAGATGTGATTTGAATTGTCTTCTAGTATTGGTCTTGGTTGTGATGTTTCCTGGTGATCTGGAAATTGTGTTACCAAGTGATGCAGTAATGATTAGTTGTTGATCTAGTCCAGAAATGTGTTGTGATGGCTTCTGAAATGGAATATGGCATCTGATGTGGAGTATAGATCTCATTGTAGCATGTGGAGGTCCAAAGACAACTGGCAAGTAATATGGTTCTTTGGGCAGTGTGATGCTACAAATTTGAGATTACTATGGAAGTAGTTCCGATTGTTGTGGATCTGGTATTGGGCTATGTGTAATGTGTTCATGGTTTCCTCTCTCTTGGAGTTGATCATCCTTCATGTTTTTGTTCCAGATATTGCATTAATGATTATCTCTTATCCGAATGGGTTCATGTCACGTGTGACCTATATAGTATTTAATGCTTATCTCTTATCCAGATGGGTTCATATTATGCGTGACCTACGTTTTGGTTCGGATTCTCTTGGCATGAACATTGTTGTAATTTGTTGTTGACATGGCCGACTTGTAATTTGCTTTTAGTTTTCTTTTAGCATGATCTTGTAATTACAATATATTGCATTAATGATTATCTCTTATCCGAATGGGTTCATGTCATGTGTGACCTATATAGTATTTAATGCTTATCTCTTATCCAGACGGGTTCATATAATGCGTGACCTACGTTTTGGTTCGGATTCTCTTGGCATGAACATTGTTGTAATTTGTTGTTGACATGGCCGACTTGTAATTTGAAATTAATGATTATCTCTTATCCGAATGGGTTCATGTCATGTGTGACCTATATAGTATTTAATGCTTATCTCTTATCCAGATGTGTTCATATTATGCGTGACCTACATTTTGGTCCGGATTCTCTTGGCATGAACATTGTTGTAATTTGTTGTTGACATGGCCGACTTGTAATTTGCTTTTAGTTTTCTTTTAGCATGACCTTGTAATTCCAATGACCTATCTTGTATATAAGTACAATGTGTGAATTGGCAAAAGTTAGTAGTGTGTGAGCAAGTGAAGATCTATGAGCAGAGTGTTCATATTATGCGTGACCTACGTTTTGGTTCGGATTCTCTTGGCATGAACATTGTTGTAATTTGTTGTTGACATGGCCGACTTGTAATTTGTTTTTAGTTTTCTTTTAGCATGACCTTGTAATTCCAATGACCTATCTTGTATATAAGTACAATGTGTGAATTGGCAAAAGTTAGTAGTGTGTGAGCAAGTGAAGATCTATGAGCAGAGTTTTGAAAGAGTAGAATTCAATTTGTGTGATAGTTGTTTAAGACTATGGCAGAGAAGTAAAGGCAGTACCGGTGTGTTGTTGAGGTTGTCAGAGTTGTGTGGGACAACTGCATTATCAGAAGAACTTCTCATCTATTGAGAAGAGTTATATGTATCTTTTCCCTATAACAGTGTTTCTTGGGTGTACAAGTTCTTTTCTATATCTTGCTACTTTGGCAATGAGCCTTTGTTTGCAAGTCTGGAGCAGTGAGCTCCCATCTATATTCAATGTTGTATTGGCAGTGAGCCTCTGGTTGCAAGTCCAGAGCAGTGAGCTCCTACTATCTTTGTAAGCAGACTATATATCAGTGATTTATCTTGGTAAGTGCTCACCGTGGTTTTTCCCAGTATGGGTTTTCCATGCATAAAAATCTTGGTATTCATGTGTTTTTGTTCGTTATTTTTTTAATGTTTTATGTGGTAACTATTCAAGGGAGTTTGATTACTTAAGTAGGTTTTTGGCTTATGCTGATTCACCCCCCCTCTCAACATCCGGTGTGAGTTCAACACCATATAGAGATTTTATGATAGCGACTATCATCTATTCATTGGGATTATATTTGAATCTTTCTATGTTGATTATTCTATATATTTCAAAAGTGATTTTCAATAGTCATAAACATATTTTGAATTTTTTCCTAATCTATGCAATTCTACCCTGGATTTATTAAAAAAAAATTGTATTTGTTCTAGAAGGATTACCATGAAAAACAGCATCGCGTCTTTGTTTAGATGCATTGTAAATCATGCCCTTTCACCATATTCTTTCACCCCGCCCACATCAAAATCTTGGTGTTCAAAATGCATTAAAGTTTCATGCATTTTTTATAATAAAATTGTAAAAATTAAAAAGTACAACTCAAGAAATCACAAAAAAGTGTGATTAAGTTGGCAATGATGGCTAAAAATTGCAACTAGGTGACTATGTCACCTAAAGGAAATATTAACACCAGAGTTCAAGGACTTGCAAGCAAATTGTGGCCAATTATGAATAGCAATTGACATAGGCAACTTGATCAACGAGAAAGGCAGATTTTAAAACAGCTAGACAGCACATCTCAATCATTCATTGATTTGGACAACAAATAAATCTTCAAGCAAAGGCAAGCCTATTTCAAGATATTTCAAGTGTCTATTGCCTCTTTTCATAAATATGGTGATAGGATTGATTTTAAAGCAACTTTCAAAACATTATTTTATTTTTATTTTTTCGAAGAAGCTGCTCTTAGAGAGCTTATAAGTATGTTCCTTGTGCACATAGAATGAATGAAATTTTGTGTTGGGTTTATATTTTCAGGAATTGACATTCTGCTTTGAAGATAGTTTATTATACTAAGATTCAAGAAAAAATAATTAGATTGTGTTCACTTTTCTTAGCACTCTCTATTCACTTTATGTGATTATTGTCCTTGATCTCACATCATGTTTCAATTTAATACTTATTTGTGGAATGCTAATTCATTGGTTTATGCTTTCACCATTGAATAGTATTATGTTTCTAGTTCATGTTTTATTCAATTACATAACAAAAATCTCACAGTGATATAGGTACTTTTAGTCTTCTAATCCTACCTCTGAGATCAAAAGGCTCAGTCTATATTGTTTTCAAGAATTTTGTTTATGTGCAAAAACCTTCAAAAATCAATGTGTAAGGTGTGCATTACCCAACAATCTGGATTGCATGTTTTAGATTTAGGGAGTAGATTAACAGGGAACCTCCCTGCTGATTTGAAGAGAGTATTTCCCCACACAACATTCCTTATCACAAAAGTCACAAATTAGAATGCAAACATTGCTTTCAATGAAGAGCAATATGAAGATAATTGAGTTTAATTGTGTATTAATTTGGCATTTGACATTAAATTATAAATTATCGTTATCACTATCAATTGTATTTTGAATTGCGTGTGCGTGTAATTGATGACCTAAGCTTCAAATAGTTGCAATTCAGTAGTTTTAGTTTAGGACAACTAAAAAACTAATGAGACTTTTATAAAAATTATTTCAAGCGAGACCTCAAGAAACAAACTAAAAATGTGAACAAAGTTTTAGTTTTATATCAAATATTGATCACTAAACCCATTCTTCTTGTAATCTACAGGCATAATGTGATTCTTTTACTCAATAACACCACATTCACATATGTATATTAACGTATGCCATTTAGCATGTTAGTTGAGAAACATGCAAACAATTAATTGATAGATAACTTACAAGCCAAAATCCTTGATATACTTGTGATTGCTTCATGACTATCAAGTTAAATGGATTGTCTGACTGAAATGACTGTGCCTCCTCAAGAGCATTTTCCCTTTCTTCTTGTGTTACTTCACGCCTACAAGAGACATAATGTGAACTGACATACTGCTTAACTCCATCCTTTGGCATTTGAAGTTTCAACGGCGTAATCTTTGTTTTCTTGACTGGTTGAACAGCAGCGGCCATGTTTGCATTATTACATGTAGTGCGACACAATTGCAGAGTTAGAAGCTCATACACTCACATTTTCTTTTACTTGAGAAAATACTGGATTTAAGTAAGATCTAACAAGCTAGTTGACACTGAAAATGCCTATATGGAAGCTACAATTATTGCAAAGCAGTTTTGAAACTAAAAATATTGAGACAAACCTCTTTGCAAGTATATCTTAGCTACCATTCAGAATCCCTAAAAATCTCTAACAGGGATACTGAAAATGTTCAATCATGAGGTTATAAATCAAAACATACAGACATCATATAGAACAATCGTACGGAACAAAAAACTGCCTTCCATATATGACTTCCCCAAGTAATGATATTTTAATGGGAAAAACCTGACAGACACTTGAGCATAAGTTATCAACAGCAGCTTTAATTGTAAAATTAAATTATATTTACATAAAGAGCTACTACACGAGTATATATATCCCTCTGTAATATACTGAACTATAAGACAGTTCTACACAACTTTGGGTTTGTTCACATTACATAAAGGTCAAAATAAATGAACTAATTTGATGGCCTAACTAGAACTTATAACATTAATTCTTTTTGCATATACAAATTTTCAATCTTAAAAAATGTACTAGTTTCATATTGCAGCTACAGTGTTGAAATAATTTCAAAACACTTTGTACTTACCACTACACAAGGAGCTGTCCTGATTTGGAATGTGAGATCGACAAGCATGTGTTCCAACCGTATTTTTCTTCAAATTATTTTTTGTCAATCCCTCAGAATCTAAGACAACATCCTTCCCTAAAGAAATTCCAGCTTTCTTTCCTTGATTCACAGAGGGAGTTGTTTCCAATTTGATTATATTTTCCTCAAGACTGACTGAATCTTTTGACTTGGTACATCGCTTCCTTTTTCTTGAATTGTCAATCTGTGCAGTGCTGCTCCTGTTAAAAGTGGCACTTATGGGTAATTTGCAAACTTGACAATCTCCATTCCTCATATTTTGATGAGCAATGCAAATCTTATCTGCCAAGCCCGTAGAAATTCCTACACTTTCTTCTCTACACTTATGCAGTTCCTTCTTTTCACAATTCATGGAGCATGGTTCATATTTTCTGACATTGAGTGCGTCCCATTTTTCACAGCCACTTCTCCCAAATATTTGAACAGTGAAATATGATTCGCCAACATATTTAAAAACAAGAAAGTCTCCAAGATCTAATGAATGGTCAGATACAAAAGTTTGCCAGCCTTTTTCAAAAGTCATTCCTGTACTTGTGCAGCAGACTGTCACAATCCAAATTTGACCACTCGGCCCTTCAAGAAAAGCATTTTGAAGACCCTGATATTGGAAACGCTCCACAAATGCTGGTGGGATCCGCTGCCATAAAGAGACTAGAGTCATGTCTTGATCTCAAACATGAAGTAATATTTTTGGAAAAACAGAGCAAATAAACTCTATACACCACAATATCATCATAATCAAATAGGGGAAACAAATAATATAAATTGAACAAGAACATCCAACACTAGTAATATGAACACAAGAATAAATCACACAAGATATTTAATGAGCACAGAGTTATACTATGGGGGGTGAATCAAAATAACAATAATCTTTACTTTTTACAAACTTAATAACATATTTAAAACTTGATCAATAATAATAGCATCATTTACTCAACATCAATAAACATGCACATGAAAAAATACAATAACACATGATATTTACTTGGAAACCTTACAAGAGAAAACCATGGCAAATTACTTGCTTATATAATAATCTCTTACAAATTTCCTAGGCTCGACCTACTCGAGGCACCAACCCCTCATTCAATTCTTGACCACTCGCCCACAAGAGGCACCAACCCCTCATTCAAATAGTCTTCACAAGAGCTATAACTCTCTTCTTCAATCCGCTCTATTCTTTTCATTATAAATTTGACAGACAACTTCTCACAAGACTCTTCAATATGTTTCACAATTCTGCTCCAAAGTATTCTTTATCTTTGCATGAAACCCTCCTCACAAGTCTTCAAAAGTCTTCATAAATCTGCTCACTATTCGGAAGGATATTGCATTAAACCTCTTCTACATTTCACAGCTCTCACTTATCCCCTTTTATTCTACTCCAACATACCTCTTCACCAAGAGAGGTAACCCTTCATTAGTGTGCAATATTATTCATATCAGAATAATATATCTTTTATATTTTACTCACTCTACTCTCATTTTACTCCAGACACCCATCTCTCCTTCATATCCTTTGGAATAAGCAGAGCATTTAAACTACGTTGCCGATTCGGGTATCTTTTTCAGGTATCTTTTTTCTTAGGGTTTGGGTTCGTCCACACACACACACATACATATTTATGTATGTATATATTACAAATTTATTAAAGACTTAGTTTTGTTTTTAACATTGAAAATTTATTTATAAAGCATATTTAAATTATAAATAGAAACTTTAAAACACATTTTTGAATTTTTTTAAATACTAAGAAAACAAAACAAAAAAACCTTGAAAATGCACATTTAATTTTTTATTGAATGCAAAACAAGTCCACAAGGCTGCATCAAAGGGGCTCAAACTTGTCTGAAATCTGCAAATGGAAACATACATCGAACAACAAGCTTTTAATTGTTTGTGTCAAACCCTCTATGCCCGGGCCGCACCCAAGAGCGAACCCAGGCCTCTCCAGGACCTGGACCTGCACTGGAATCCGGAGCTTAACAGAGTAACCCAATAATTCAGAGCTTTTAAAGTATTGTCACCTATCACACCCTTTGCATTTTGTTTAAACATTTTTTATTTCCTTATTACTAATCCCTCTTACTAAGCAAGTAGTGCCTTTTTCTTATCATAATGAATCACCGCCTTGGATGAATTAATGTTTGCTTGTTATTTAAAATGAATGCTTTTCTTTAATTACAAATTGCACCTTATTGATAGCTCATTTAAACTTTAAATTAAACTTTATTGGTTACAAACTTACATCCATATTCAAACTAATTTGCTGTTGCTTTAACAAAGACCTGCTTTATTGTGTAAGTTGTTATCATAATAGTTAGATCGTTACCACACTATATAAGTCATTGCTTTTTGTTCATGGTTTATAAAAAAGAATCAATGGTAATCACTTCTCTTTTTGTTTCAATGTTTATTCACATTAATCATAAAATACTGTTACTAGTTGCATCTCAAACCCCGCCTGTTCTCTTTCTGCACTTCCGGATCCACATTCTAACTTAAGTACAGCCTTTTGCCAATCAATTGTATCTTGAACATACATAACTATTTCACTAATTCTCAGGTTTTCCATGTTCACTGGCTCATTCTTACTAAAACATGCATTAAGTATAATTCTCACATCTGTCGGTTAACACTTTTCTTTTACAATGGGAACGAGCTTATTATTACATATCTCATTCCCATTCACAGTTGGTATCAAATACTGAAATGATGCATAATCTGCAAGGTATTCTCACACCTTATAATGATAGACTCCATTCTCGTGACTCCACTTCAAGATTGCAGTGAGCAAGGCTTCTATCAGTTATGGTAAATGCTTTTGTCACTCCAAATAGCATAGATGATAGGCTTGATATTACACTGGCGTGTTATCACGTCTGTCGACTAATGCCAACTTTCACTTGTATGTCCAATGTGTATCACAGCCTACAGGCACTAATAGAGGTCATTTGTGGCTGCAATATTCTTCCACCATTGCTGATATAAAATAAAGAAATATATTTTATGTTTATATCAGATATCTTCCATCATGTGTTTAATATTTTACTTGATAGAGCTATGTATTCATAATACATTCATGTTTTTGTTGTGGATGGGCCACCAATGAATTTTATCATCTGGATCATCGATTACAGAAGCAATCTTTATCCAACTTCAACTGTAAGTGTTTCCCTTGGAATATCTTTTGACATCAATGACAAACTCTAATAATCTCCACTGAGCACCTTTGACATCAATCACAATATTCTAACAGTATTCCATCAACAAAAGCAATATCAAATTATACTCATATATAGTTTTATAAAGGAATACAAATATGCTACTTAAAGGAAAAGATTTAAGAGAAATGAAATGTCAAGCAAGATAGCATATGGAAGCTTCCAAAATAAGAAAGTACAGAAAAAATAAACATTATAATATATTACTATACTAATAATCAAATATTATATCAATCGCTCCCTCTTTAAAGAAAGTTTCCCCATGTTTTTCCTTGAATTGGGGAAAAGTTGCTCAAAAGATGACTAGGAGATCTATTCTGCTTGAGATGGCAGTGTGGCCTTACAACCAACCATGTAGTGGTAGTTCATCTCTTTGTAGTGCATGTCTATACATCAAGAATAGTGTATAACTAAAAAAAACTGAAAATCTAGAATAGGATGCTTGGGATAAAACATGAGAGAGTGGAACTTCTTCCAAGTGAGATGACGTATACCTTCCCAACTGATTAAGCAAGCTAGGATAGGAGATCAAGTTTCAAAGCATAATCTTACGTGTGGGCTAGATCTGGTATAGATCAGGCCCTAAATCATTTAAAATCAACCCCTTGGTCCCAAATCTGATCTCTAAGCATGTAACGTGTGGGTAAAAATAAGTGACTCCAAAATTCAAGGCATGGGGCTAAATCTGGGCACAAAAATCGAAAAATTGGGCAGCCTTTTAATGTAACGTGTGGCATTTGAACTAATTATGGAGCCTAGATCGGAGATAAATGTTATTGAAATTCAAAAACTTGGGCTCTAAACTCAAAGTGCAGGCCATAAACTGAAACGTGTGGCCTTTTTAATGACATTTGGCCCAAAATTATAGACAAAACAACCTTGGAAGATAACTTATGGGTTGGGGATTGGATCAGACCTGATTTGGGCCCCATATAATGAAACGTGTGGCCTCATAAGGCCTTTAAATCAAAGCGCCCAAGCCCAAATCCGACCTTAACAACTAAATATTGGGCACTAAACTCGAGGTGAGATCACAAATGAAATTTAAATGCTAAACCCGGACACAAAAATCGATGGGATGTAAATGGACTAATTAAATGCAGATCCAATGACACAAAACTCAATGCAATTGCAAGGTGAGGGGATTAACTAAATGCAAATCTGGGCACAAAATTCGATGCAAGCCTTGCTATTAAAACATTACCTCGAACTTTACAATCAGGGCATTGAATTTAATATCCCCTAATTAGATCTATCCAATGCAAATGCTGGAAATTCAAGTAAATAAATTAAATTACTGGCCATCTAGACTCAAAACTTGAGATAACCCATTTAACGGAGATTTGCAAGCATTTAAATTCGAAATTGCATTGAGGATTGCTCCCATACCTGATGTCACTATATAAACAAGACAGCTGGGCTTTCATTGCAAACATTTTCATTTCAAACATAAGCAAAAGGCTGGAGATTTTGAACTTGCAGGGGCAGATTAAGGAGGTTCTTATGATTGTCGCAAAACAGAGGCCTGATCCACATCCTTTTTAGCATACATTGGCACCAAGAGACAGCATCTAACATATCACATCAATCACCTTGAGCAACAGCAGGCAGTGACCATTAAAGGATGCTTATTTCTTATCAGCTACAGGTCTAATCTTCATCTCAGAACACCTTACAACAGCACTTTGGTTCGATACAGGTCTGATGACAGCCTTGTTGCCACACGATTTGACTCATATTTTAAGTTAGAACCCAATGTTGGGCCATCTAAGTGGTATCTCAGACATTAGACATTGACAAATAGGTTGGTCATCAATTACAATCATCAGATTTTAGCATACATATCAGATCTGGTGTAGCATTTTAATCATATCTTGGGCTAGACATAAGCAAAATGGAGGTTAGCATCACCAATAATAGAACTCATGGCATTGAAACAAGTCAGTTTTAGAAGTCTGTGAAGGCATTATAAGTCCAAATCGTTTCAGTTTCTAAATCTGATATAAGTAATGGAAGTTCTGATTTTTTTATACTAACCCCTGATTTTGAAAATCAGATTTGATTAAGGTAAAATACAGTCTTGACTTTTGATTATGTTGTTTGTTGCAGGGCTAAGCATGGAATGAGGAGCTGAAAGCATTCCAAAGATGAGACCTCAAGCCAAGACGGGAGGTGGCCAGGAGCTGGACGGGCCAAGTGCAAGAAAGATGTTTACAAGATGGATCTGAGCAGCGAGGCCAAGGATGAGATTCTGTTCGTAATCAGAGATGGAGAAGATCTCCAAGGTATCGAGACATGAAAGAAAAGGTAAAGCATCCAAGGAGGCAGCTTAGAAAACCAAGGCATTGGTGGTATGTCAACCCTCCATCTACACCAATGAAGATTTAGTAATGAAGGCTGCGCTGAAACTCATTCCTTGGAACAACTTAAAAGACTAAGACAAGAAGAAACTCTAAGGCAAACGGATGAAGAAATTTCAAAAGACAAAGCAATTGAGAAGATGAACACTGATTTCTCATCAGCAAGTAAGGGTATTTATTAAGTTTCTAGATGAGTTTGCTGAGGTGGCAGCCCTTTCCTCGATCAATAAAAGCATGCCAAGTGTCACAGGGAGGTGATTTGATGAGATTATGTCCAGGTTCATTGAATGTGAAGGAAAATGAGGATGAGGAGCACAATTCCCAAGGTGATGAGGTGGCTTCTTCTACATGTGCACTCTTCTCAGTGGTCCACTTGTCATTGAACCTTATCCAATTATTATGGATTTGAATTTTCTCATTGGCCCATGAAGGCAATGTATTTTTTTTATTGGCCCACATGGTGGTGCTTAGTTGTAATTGGGTGGGCATTTAATATTTGTAGCAGGTGGTTATGGAAACCCTAATTAGGGTTTGTAGGGTTAAATCTTGGCCCTTGATCTTGAATCGATCTTGGCCCTTCATTGTAATTGAACACCTATAAAAGGCCAAGGCCTCCTCATTTTGTAATTCATTAGCATTAGATTGGAGTAGAGGAGTTAGAAGGTTGGAGATAGGGTAGAAGATCAGAGTAGGCTATCTAAAGGACGGTTATGTTGGAGAATTGTTGCCAAGATACTACCAAAATTGTTCTCTATTCATTGTTGTGCTTGCATCATGGATATACATGATCATTTTGGAGTATTGCGTGGTTCTTTACATCTCTCACTTAGATTAAGATTCCATTTCATGTTGTTTAGAAGTAGCTTAGTCAAATGAAAGAAATTGTGGATGTTTACTTGTTTGACTCGAACAAAACTAGGCCACTAGCCTCTTGCTGATGGTAAGAGTGCCTTGTGTGGTAAACTAGTGATGGGATTGAATAGGAGGTATTGATATGAAAATCATTCAAGTATACCTTAGAAGCTTGCACTAGGTGGGTTGAAGTTGTTGATAAAACCACATCTAGTAGAGTCCAAGTCCATCCATGATTCCTTGCATTCCTAGTTAGAAGTAGAAGTAGAAGTTAAGTTTAAGTTTAAGTAGAAGTTAAAGAGTTGGAAAGCCAAAAACTATATTTTCATTGCACATTGTGAAGCCAAATCTCTAGAAGTGCAAGAGTTGATATCCATTGAATGAACAACGTAAGTCCCCTAAGTGATTACCAGCAAATCACATTATTTCACTAAGCGAGTGTCCACAATTGAAGGGAACCTTGAAGTCGTTTCATGATCTTACTTTGCAAGCTTAGCATGAGAGATGACCTTATTCAAGAGAGGATTGAGTATTTGGTATTTCATCTTGGAATACTAAATATTTGATTCTGCATGTTGTTGTGGAATACAACTCACATCAACACGGCCATACTTGATACTTGTACCTATACCCGCACCCATACTAAGATTGGTAAGTTAGCATAACGATGGTACTACATAGAGACATTGAAGTTAGCGATACATAAAAGGTAACATTTGAATTGTTCTATCCAAAAGTGCATGCCAAGTCTCTACCAATTATTTATTGAACCTCAAAAGAGTCCTACAAAAAACTTGTCACATTTGACATGCACATTTTGGGCATAGAATCAATAGCAAGAAAAAAATGAAAACCTAATCATTAAGACATGTCTGCTCTTTCCTCTATTGTTCCCTGATCTTTTATGTTGATTTTTACTGATTTCTACCTTGAAGGCTACATCTATAAAGAATGACCACACAAAAACATTTTTAAACTAGGTGCAAATGATCATTATTGAATTGTCGATAAAGATGACCAAGCCCTTGCATATCCTGGCATCTGCATTGATCCCTGAATTCTACAGTACAAAGATAATTTCTTTGCCCGTGAAGGTAGTAGCCATATAGAGACATCAAAGTTTGTGATAGATACAAGGCAACATTCGTGTAACATTACTGATAGATAAAAGTTAGTGTAAGATACAAGGCAACATTGTGTAACACACACCCCTAACTTTTTATTGATTTTTTTGCCAAGTAAAATGATTGCATAACAATTGAGAATTGAAGGCTTGCTGATTGTGAAACATATATTTTATTCTTTAAACAATTTAACACATACTTCTCAATGTCAATGATTTTTTGTATCTCCAACCAACCACGAACATAGTTCACAAACTTTGACTTGGAGAGTACTCCACAATCCCAAAATTTTCAACTCGGCAAATACTCGATAAAAACTCGGGGAAGACTCAGCAACTTAGGAAGTACTTAAAATTAAAATATCTCAAAGAAGCATTTTATTTGTTAAATTCAATTACAAAATGTATTAAATTAAAAATTCACATCTTGAAAGAGAAAATGCATGGTTTTATACAAAAACAATATGTGAAAAACATATTTTAACCAGCATCTTACCTGCATTGATATTTTTACTCATGCTTTTTTGTGTCTATAAAATTGTGAGAGTTAAACTTGTGAAAATTCGTCCAACAAAAAAAAAGAGTACTCAACAGCTCAGAGAGTACTTGCAGAGTTCGCAAACTATAAGCATGAGTTTATGAAATACAAAAACAATTAAACCAGCAGCCCATAGGACTGGAATACCTCAGATATGGAGTGTTCTTGTTGCCTTGTCAGACTTGTAGCAGCAGATTGTTGAAGGGAACAGTCTGCACTAACTCTGAAATCAATTTGAATAACTTTGGCAAGGTCTACAGTGGCATCCTAAACATGCATGCTTCCTAACATCATACCCATTACCCCAAAAGTGCTTGGATCAGTTTTAAACTAAGTTGTCGATCCTGGTACTGATACGGATTCGGTCTCGGATTCTGATTTCTAGATTCGGCAAAAAACAATTTGGGCAGATTCTGGTACCACGGGTATGTGTGTGTGTATGTGTGTGTATGAATGTATATTCATAGATTCATACATGTAACATGTTCAATGTCCATTCGTCATTGGTTCAAAACTTCAAACATATAATTGGTTCATTCATCATTAGTTCATTCATTCATATATGTGTGTGTGTGTGTGTGTTTTCATAGATTCATACATGTAACATGTTCAATATTCATTCATCATTGGTTCAAAACTTCAAACATATAATTGGTTCATGTATATTCATGGAAAAATGCTACAGCTGTAGAACAAAGTAAAAATGGTGAAAAATGCTTGAGAGATGAATGAAGGATCATCAAATGACCAAATGCATTCTTTATGGTCGAAATTAGATGCTTTTTAGATTTAAAATAAAAAATAAAAAATGGCATGGGGGGCCCCTTTTTGAGTGCCCATAGCCTTGGGTGCCTGTGGATTCCCCCGGATTCTCTGTGGGTTTTGCTCTGCAGAACCTACAGGGAATCTGGATGCCCGTCCAAAATCCAAGCAGAATCTGGAAAGAATCAGACTCAGACTTGCACCGAAATCAGGATCCGGGGCTAAATTGAAGGATCCGATAACTTAGGTTTTGAACATTCCTGAATACACTTAAATGCTCTCCATGTGACTGAAACTGTTTGAACAATCCTGAATACACTTAAACTACAAGGGGAATAAGCACAAAAATACTTCCAAAAATCAGTCAAATCTGATGTGTAATCTCACAAGAGTCTGCAACTCTAATCAACACCTTAACATCCTCCATTGATACTTGAAATTCCATCCAAGGACTCCAAATACAACCAGAAAGACAGTCTATACTCCAAAAAGTACACCCATACCTTGGGTGCCTCCCTTGGTGATTTTATCTAGAAATCCAAACTTAACTGAAGCCCTCACAAAATCTAATGGAAAGCAATTGCCCAGCATAGCAGAATTGTTTAAAGCAATACCCCATAAACATGGGATCAACCCACCTACCAGGGAACCAAGATTGTAGGGGTGCAGCCAATTTGAAAACAAGAACCTGACCAGCAGCAAAACCCTACAAACTTAAATAAATGAAGCCAAAAAACAATACCATGAACACTGCAGAGAATTTACGATAAATATGGGTCCAAACACTCATTAAGACTCTCATGAAGATTTTATCTTTCTGAAAACCCAAATCACCAAAGCTATATTGAAACAAAATGTAATTCCTGAATGAAAATACCAAATCCAGCCAGGGTGAATATCTCACCAGCAAAACCAGCAGATTGAAGAGAGTTTTCATCCTCAACAACACCCAAAATAAATTCCTTTGTTCATTCCCATGGCATTCTGTTATGTGGGCAAACTTTGAATACACAAAAAAGAGCCCAAACTCCATTTAGTTTGGAGAGATCTAGGGCACTTTTGAAAATTCAAATATTTAAGCATTTAAGAACTTAAGTTTTTTTTTCTTCATGATTAGGTGTCAACTTTGGGGTCAACATTCAGCACTTTATTAATATCCCTCACCTTCTGAAACTTAGTAAGACACTAGAAATAGAAATTCAATCATGCTAAAACATAATTGAGGCTGAAAGATGATAACCGATGCCAAAATGAGCACATACTATAAAAAGCAATGCTCTTCAAGAACCAAAGAGAACAAACCCAGATTGACCGGTGCCACGCAAACCTTTACTATAGATAGCAATGTTCTTTGAGAAGCAAAGAGAACAAGTTTGGAAAATCCTAAAATGATCATTGCCATGCAAACATTTTATAAACAGCAGTGTTATGATAGGATTGAAGAGAACAAACCTGGAAAAACCTAAATTGATCATTGCCATGCAAACATTTTATAAATAGCAGTGTTATGATAGGATTGAAGAGAATAAACCCAGAAAAACCTAGAAAGATTTATGCTGGACAATAACTTACTATAAATAGCAAATGCTATCAAAACCCATTGAAACTGAGGATTGAGCTCGCCAAGAACATTGGAACTCTCTAGGCACACCTGGAAACCTAAGGAAAGCCCAAAAATCGGCCAACTCAAAGAGGAAGATGGTGTAAAAAGGGGACATTACAATTTGCTAAACTCCTCCCATATCCAAAAGTAAAAGACATAGTCGGGTGAGTTTGTGTAATGTCACATTTTCAAAATTTAGGCCAAGCTAAAACCCAAAATGCTCATTGTACATTTTCCACAAGTTTTGGGAATTTTGCAACAAGGGTATAGGATTAAAACTATAATGAATAGGGCCTCACCTAAAGTCAAAATACAAAATATCAAAGTGTCTTGAAATTAAAATTTATTTTTATAAAATATCAATCAAGGGTCATTTGAAGACTGGCATCTTTTGGAGAGACTTGTTTTAAGAAAGACCAAGCAAGGAGGAGGCATATTGATAAACCATAATGATTTCTAATTTCCAGTCCTTGTATTGAACTTTAATTCAATTAACCTAAAGATAGAAACCGTCTAGGACTAAATCTGAGGACAAATACCCACAATTCCTTGGAGTGATTTCATATAGGGATCAACATTGCACTGAGCCATTGAAATCTAAGATCAATATTTATATTACACTTGCATTTAACGAGCGTTGTGACTGCTGGAGTAAGTTTTCATTCTTTTGGGGCAGAAATATATGAAGTGTATGGTTGTGACCTACATATAAGAAGTGCTCTAATAGCTAGGTACCATCAACCATATAAATTATAGCCATTCGAACATGATAACAGTTTCCTTATGATTTGTGGTTGATATTGATACATTACTTCATAGTTGCACCAATGAAGAGGGTTTCATCCGGCTAGTCTCTAGGTTTCACTTATGTAATATGTAAATGACATCTTATTTCCAAGGTTCCATTGTAAGTTGGAGCTCAAATATATGGTATTTTCAATTCTTGTACCACTGTCATAGCAACAATGTAAGTTTGGATTATGGTGTGTACTATTCCCAACAAGATATTTTCTAAAATTCTGATTTCTCCTCTAATTTCTGATTTCAAAAATCTGTTCAAACCTAAGTTACCGTTTGAGGTTCGGGGATAGGTTTGGTTACGAGAACCCAATACGTGGGTGCGTGAAATTTGTTTTAGGGGTTTGGGTATGTGTGTGTGTGCATGCATTAAATATACAATAATATAAGAGAAATATACAAAATAGTAAAACTAAATCATTTCATAGCATGATCATTGATCATTGATCAATGCCGAATGCCAAAGTGAAAGTGTGTTTGAAGGCCTCATATTAGGGCGTTTTAGGGTTAGGAATAAAATATAATTAAAAAAAATATTTTTAACTTAAATTTAGGCCCACTTTTTCAACTCTCTGTCGTGAGTTCTCACTGGTTCACCCAGATATTCAGTAAGTGTGTCCGGGTTCGTGTTGGGTGGGCACAGGGTGGGTGGGCACAGGGTGCACGCCCAACATTGTGGGTGCTCATGGGTTCGCGGGTGTGCAAACCCAGACGCACCCAACACGAACCTGCAGACAAACCCATACCGGGTTCGCACCCGAACCCGATTCAAGGCCTCAGGGTGTGAACCCGGTAACATAGGTTTAAACCCTAATTCTGTTTTTTCTGACTTATTATTTTCAAACTGATTAGACACTTATGACAGCCAATATATAATATCAAAAATCATCAAATTATTATGCCAAAAGGCTTCCTCAATATCAGAGACGAAATACAACATGAGATACACAATATATGAACAGCAATGCACACCCTAGGACTGAAATTTGGGAGATAACTCTGCTATCATAAATCAGAATATAGAAATCTGGAAGTACATTCAAACATGGGCAAAATATGACAATTATGCCTAGAAATTCTGCAGTCCCAAATCAGTTAGGTTTCATACATACCAAACCATGGCAAATTGAACAACAAATGATGAACCTATCCACCTAGGAGTGATGCCAAGTTTAGGGCATGAAACCCTAATTCAAAGTGAACACAAACCACCAAGAATGCTGCTCCAAATTTGGATATCAGATCTGATTTAAAGGCTGTTACAAGTTAGGGTTAAATAAACCCTGGACGGGGAAGAAATTGTCTGCAAAAATGCCAAATTGCTCCTCTCAGGTGCGCACTCCAATTAGGGCAATGCCTAATGCAAGATGAACTTCAAAGGCCTCTAGTGGAATGAAATCCAGTCCTAGATGAAGATATTTTTTAATCCCTAGGCCAATGCTTGTCAAGATATGATAATAACTCTTCTGAAAGTGCAGTGATCCTTCTCCAAAAAATGGCAATCACAAATGCAACAACTGGGATATAGCAGGATAAATATAGACTTTTCACACAGACCCAGCAAGTCTGCTTAGCCACCCTATCTTTGTTTTTCCTTCACAAAATGATGACAAATCATGAGCAATAAAACCTTAGGCGACCTGCATAAAGTTCGCATCAAAACCTCCAAACCCATATTGAGATTTAACTTAAACCCTTACTCAAACCTACTAAAACCTCCATAGTTTCTAAATTCTTCACCAAACTTGTCTCCAAAGGAGACTTTACAGATTTTCTCATAGTGTTTGCTACCTTGCAAACACTACACCAGAAGGGATGGGTTTTCGTCCACACCTTCAACTACAAAAGTTTTCATCCTTAGAAGTTCACTCAAAGGAAATGAATAATATATCAATTTCAATAAAACATTTGAACATATCAAATACATTGCAAACCCTTCCTTATAAAGAACTCCAAGAAGCATCTAGAAGATTAGGCCAACTTTAATAATTGGAGAAATTTTATTTAATAAAGTGACTTATTTTATTATTTTATTACTTTCTTTATTTTATAATTAAATTAATTAATTAAAGTCCTCCCTTCTATAATAATATTAATTTTTGGACAACTTAATTAATTTAATTAACTCTATAAAGTTTGGGGACATTACAATCCTTTCTGCCCAACATTACTTGTTCCCAAGCTATTCATTGTTGCAGCACTAGGATCCCAAACCAGCCATTTGACCAACACTATATCACTCTATTGCTTCATTCTGATGCAATCCCACTAGCATGTTGATTAATGAAAAGTGTTCCCACTTCCACAACTCCATAATAACAATATAAAGTGGAAATTTATAATCAACAAGCTGCATACTTGTCTATTCCACATAATCCGAACTACCCACCATAGATGCATAAGAGATAGCAAACTCAACATGAAATAATATACCTGAAAATCTCTTGCATCAATATCATATAGACTCCTTAAATAATCAATTCATAAGGCTACCCAAACAGCCATATCATAATTGTTCATAGCTATCATGATTAATTGATTTTTCCAATCTTCCTCATGAATGTTAGGCTTTTTCAAAGATGATGAATTGCTATTACTAGACAAAGCAAAATCAGAAATTTTTTCATACCAGAGTTCCCAGACTCGCCGCGAGTCACGCTAGTCTGTGGGTCGAGTCATACTCGACGAGTCAAGATGACCCTGACTTAGACTTGACCGAGTCAGGCACTTGACTCACCTAGCTCACCGAGTCAGCAAGTTAGGTGGTTGACTCACCGAGTTTGAGCCAGCTGACTCGGCCAGTGTCAAGGTAAAGTTAGCATTTAAAAAACATTAAAAAAAAAATTTACTTATTTCTAACTTGCAGCCCTAAAAACATTCAATTTGAGATGCAAAAGTCATGTCTAGAATCCGAGTGGGCCGCTGAGTTTCAATAAAATCATTAAATAGAAGCTACATGAATGTCACCCTTCCGTACTACATGAATGTCACCCTTCTTGAGTTCTTGTGCTTTGTTCGACAAGAGATTTGGCAAGAAGAGATTTGGAAATTGCATTTTTGGGCTTTATCAATATTGTTTTTGGCATCTTAAAAATTCAAGAAAATGATGCATGCTATGGAGTTCTATGTGGTTCTCAAGGTGTTAATTTGGTTTTGGCGGCAGGGGTGCTGCCTCTCAACCCTGTCTTGTACCGCGACAGGGAGCGGGCGGGGGTGCTGCCCCTCAACCCTGCCCTGTACCGCGACAAGGAGCGCACCTGGGGCGCTACCCCTGGACCCCGCAAGAAGCTCTACCCCTCGACCCTGAAAGCGGCTATGCCCCTCGACCTCGTTGGGGGCACTGCCCCCAAACCCCCGCAAGGGGCGCTGCCCCTTGACCCCGATGGGGGCTCTACTGTAATGAACCCATAAAGTTGATGCCACTTGGCTTGGAGGACAGTGTTGGCTGCCAACTATGAAGTTTCGTCTCCTTGCAGAAAAATCAAGAAAAGATCAAATTGCTGCCAGCTGAGCAGTCTTATCTCGTGTTGGAAACAAAGAATCAGATTTTGGTCTTGAAGTTTCTAGTAAGAACCACCAACTTCTTCAAGAAGCCCAATTTTGTCTTGTAGTGACAATTGTCCCCTAGTAGGAAATTAGATTTGTTTTGTCTTGTTATGGCAGTTGTCTCCTAGAAGAAAATTAGATTATTGTTTTGTTTTATTTATGTTTTGTATCTTCTACCAACTTCTAGAAAGGGGCCAAATCAGA
>MU227793.1:797453-810247 GCA_018584345.1 Thuja plicata
CCCCCCAAATTATTCAACAAGGATTTGGGGCAGTGCCCCAAAGACGAGGTCAAGAGTGTTGGAAGTGGATTCACTCTGAGAGGCGGGGGTGAATCAAAGTGAAGAAATTTACAACTTTTGCCAATATTGAATACCAAAACAATAAATGATGAATTTGTTAAGCTCATGTACTACTTGACTGAAAATGAAAGTTGTCGTCCAATCAATCATGATCAAATTTACATTAACCAATTTGTGAATAGTGAATGTACTGAAATACAATATAAGAAGACGACCTTAATAACGCAAAACATGTGTTGATACAGCAAGACACAAAAACATGATGATATGTTTGAACCAGTAACAATATGAAAGTATTATAACATATAGATGGACAAAAAATGCATTATAATATGAAGACACATGAGTCAAATAGAAGCATCACATAACACATTTTGTGCCGCGTGGAAAACCCTCAAAACCAAACCGGTTTTGTCATAGGGAGAAAAACCACTCCAAAATCTGTAACTTTTATTGAGCACCAACTCTTTACACCTTTTTGTAGCTCCAACTGCAAGGAGCACCAACCCCTCCTTTTTTTTTTCTTTTACAATGTGTAGCACATCAGATTATATATACATATAAACACATGTTTCAGTTTTCATGCATTCATACATATAAATAATCATATGAATTCTTCTTTCAGTACAACTTCATATTCCACATACAAGAAAGTATGAATATGCTTCTTTTTAATTCACACTATTCCTCTATTTTTGACGCATACACATACTCCCTTATATAAGGATACATTAGAATTTTACATTCACTATCTCATTTACAGTTGCATCAAACTTGCAACTGTTTCTAAACAAACCCTCAAAGATGGGTAACAAATTTTTACTTTAATTCTTCACAAAAGATCCTCATAGTTGTAGATGCATAGTTTCTTCAACTAAAATTTTTCTATTTATGTTCATAAAAGGAATGAACCGATACCACAATCATAATCTAAACCCTCTGTTAGGATTAACAAAAATTAAACTGAATAATCCGTTGAATCCAACTATCACATTTGAAACTGATTGCTCAAACTGAAAAACTATCAGATGTCTTTATAAAACTTGCCAACTGTCTTTAAAAAAAACATTCATAAAAAGAGAATGTTGTCAACAATTCTTCAAATGACTTTCAAGATGATGCCAAAAAAAAAAACTTATGTGAGGTAGTCCCAGTTACAAAGAATGACTTATGTTGATGCCGAAATTAATCAAGAAACGACTTAGGGTAAATACAAATTTGAAACCCCCAATTTGTTTTCATCACACCATTTCAAATTAGATTCTCCAGAAGATTCAAATGCAAATAGTTTTCATTCCAGAAAAAATGGCTTGAGTTCTCCACTAAGGATTCATACCTGACATTTCTGAGTGCAAATAATTGAAAATCTCCAAACCTTAAAAGATCTCTCCATGAGAATGTGCCTCATTGATAGCATAGCAACATAATAGAAATTATCTTTAAAAAATCTCCAAGAGATTATTCCTCATCAATACCACAACAACAAAAGAGAAAAATGTCAGTAATTATCCAAAACCAAGAGTAAAATAAATTGTTCAAGACGACCCTGAATCATCAAAGCTGATCATAGTCAAACCAATAAATACCTGCATGAACAACATCTTTGCAACCAAAAATTACATCATTTTACTCAAAAGAGATCAGTGAATAATATATCTGAAACCCATAACCCAAACTAGTAGTCCTTCTTCAAAAAGAATAATGGCAGCAGCACTGCATATCATAGGGTTTGTGTTTGACAAAAAACTTCATGATGCCTCATCGATATCCTTTACAATATGTCTTTTGAATAAAATAAAATAAATTTCAAGTCCACCATCCATTTTTGCCAACTGGCAATTTACTGACCAATTTAACTATCAACATGAGTCAAGAACATATCTCAAAGGTAACCACTGAGTTAGTAATGAATGACCACTTTCATCGTGCCTGACATGTATTACTAAACTGTTACAAAATGTGTCAAGTACAAGTTATCACATTGTCGGTTACTTCATTATAGCCAATATTACAAATGTATTTGACTTTTTAAAAGATCAATCAATATCCACCTTTGCATCAAGGACAATATACGTAACAAACTCCCCCATTGTCCTTAAGGCAAAACACTTGTTATAATTCACACATCACAATAAATATAAATGAATGCACAAAACATGATCACATATACAAATAAGTAGGCACGGAAGAACTTAATAATATGTATACTCATTTGTCTATATGAGTATCATAAACATCCATGTATACTTAAGCATGATGTGTCAATCTTAACATATATAATGCCATGTACCTGTACATCTAAACCTGTGTTTGTGTCTGAAAACCTGAACCAGTAATCGATCATGCCATGTACCTGGAAAACCCTGTCAGCTTTATATTGAAAATGAGTTGAGTGACTGAGAGGGGAGGGGTGAATCAGTTACCACAAAAACAAATTCAAGTCCCTTAGATGTCTTAATCAAACTCATCAATGTTACTCGGTTAACAAAGATATTATGTTGTTACTCGGTTAACAAAGAAATCTTAAGATATTAAATGTGATTAACCTTTAGTGATTAAGTGCAAAATCATAAAACATAAAGCAAATAACATGTACACAGATGACACCAAGATTTACCGTGGAAACCCAATTTGGGAAAACCACCAATTGCAACAAGTTACTATTTTTTACTCTTCTGAAGTGAGCCCTGTTAGGAGCCAACCCTGTTAAAGGTTACAAAACACACTGTAAGGTGTGACTTTGTTAGAGGATTTAATCACCCTGTTAGGAGTGGCCTTGTTAGAGGTCTTCAAACACTTCAATGCAGAAATGCCACCTTGTGAGAGGATTTATGAAAAGACTATTAAGTCTATTCTGTCAAGAGATTTGGATCACTGCTACAATTGTTAGAGAGTAACAATGATTTTGACTTGATTGAAGAAGCAATTGTCTTTGTTGATTCAGATCTTTGTTCTGGCTTTAACTGGATCCTCACTAATCAAATATTCTTTTGCAGCTCGATCTTGATATTTTGTCCTTAATCAAAATTCCCTCTTACTTCGCCTTCATTCTTCATATCAAAGAACTCTACTACTTCTCCACATTCAATCTAAACCTGACCTTGTATATATATATGATAGGTCTTGTCAAGTCAGCTTGAATACTCTTCCAAATAAACAATAACACTTAAGTCTGTCAGCTACAATTAACCAATTAAACATAAAGTGTAAATTGTTGTTAGTTGGCTGACACTAAATGCATAACTCGGTTGACACTATAATCCTTCGATGCCTGACCGATACTCGGCTGAAACCAAACTTAATGTATAGCCCGAGAGAACTCGGTTAGTACTGAACTTCATTCATTGACCGACAAAGCTTGGTTAATACAACAAATCACTATATTTGTGTATACATCAATGACAATACACAATTGAATAATTGTCTTCAACAATCTCCCTCTTTGGCATTTATGGAAACACAACATGTCATTATACAAAGAATTTTTAGAGCAATAGAGACAATAATAATATTATTAATGTCCTTAGCTTCATTCTGATTCATATCCATAAAACTCCCTATGTCTTCACAATCATTGTTTTTGATAAAATTTCTCCCTCTGACATCAATAATCTCTTCCTCAATAACTTCTTTGGCATGACATCAATAATCTCTCCCTCTTTGACAACCAATGCCAAAGACTTTATCTAATGAAGTTGTAATGTACCTGTTGTACTGATTCATATGCAATAAGCTCTGAAAATCTACATCAACTTGTTAGATCTTCACTGTAGCTCGGTTGATGCATCACTAAACTGCGCTTTAGTGAGCCTCAATTAGGGGAATTACCCCTATCTTTCCTCTAAGATACAAGAATGCATCCTTAGGTAAAGGTTTTATGAATATGTATGCAATTTTTTCTTTAGTATTCACATATTCCAACCTTACTTCCTTGTCCTGAACCAATTCTCTCAACAAATGATACTTTATTGCAATATGCTTAGTCTTAGTATGCATCACAAGGTTCTTTGAAATGTTAATAGCACTAGTGTTGTCACAATATATGATAAATGGTTCTTTGATTTCCTCCTTCATACCTGACAACAATTGTTTGAACCATATGATATTTGAACAATTCATTGTTGCAACAACATATTCTACCTCTGTTGTAGACTAAGAAATGTAATTATGTTTCTTGCTGGTCCAAGAGACTAACCTTTTTCCAAGAAAGAACGCTCCACCACTAGTGCTCTTTTTGTCATCAGCACTTCCTGCCCAATCAACATCAATAAAAGTCTTCAAATCAAAGTTTCCTCCTTTCTTATACCATAATCCATAGTCTTCAATGCCCTTGAGATATCTCAGAATCCTTTTGATAGCCATCAAATGATTCTCTCTAAGATTAGCTGAAAACCTTGCAACAATACCAACTGCTAATGCAATAACAGGCCTAGTGTGAACAACATATTGAATTTTACCAATCATGGATCTGTAGGTAGTCTGATTTACCTCCTTTGAGTCATCATCCTTAGACAACTTATGTCCAGTAGACATAGGTGTCCCAACTGGTCTAGAATCTTCCATTATAAATTTCTTCAGTATCTCTTTGATGTATTTAGACTGAGTAATGTAGATACCATCCTTCATTTGATGAACTTGTAAACCAACAAAGAATTTGATTTCTCCAAACATAGGCATCTCAAATTCCTTACTCATAGCTTCAGAGAATGCTTTGCATAAATCATCATGTCCAGTGAATAGTATATCATCAACAAATATCTCTGCTAATAGTATCTTGTTCTGAGGTCCTTCTTTGATGTATAGGCTACTATTGTCATTAGTTCCCTGAAATCCAATACTTATCAGATAGCCATGCAGTCTTTCATACCAAACTCTAGGAGCTTGCTTCAGTCCATACCATATTCCTTTTGTTAGGATCAACAAAACCTTCAAGTTGCTCAATATAAACTTCCTCTTTTAGAATTCCATTCAAGAATGCAGATTTTACATCCATTTGGTATACCTTGAATCCTTTATGTGTTGCATATGTCAGAAGAGTTCTGACTCCTTCAAGTCTTGCAACAAGAGAAAAAGTTTCTCCATAATCAATACCCTATTCTTGAGCATATCCTTTACACACTAATCTTGTCTTGTTTCTAGAAACATCACCTTTTTTATTCAAGTTGTTTCTAAAAACCCACTTAGTACCAATTACATTCTTGTCTTTTGGTCTAGGCACAAGAGTCCAAGTTTTGTTATTTTCTATCTGCTCAGTCTCTTCATTCATGGTTTTTATCCAACTTTCATCATTCAAAGCATCTTTAATGGATCTGGGTTCAATTTCACTAAGCAAACATGTACTTTAAAGTTTTTTTCTTGTCATTATACCTTTTTTCTGATCTCCAATTATTTTCTCAGGTGCATGATGTCTTCTGACATATTTGGTAAGTACAGGTTCCTTCCTTTTTTATTATGGACTTGCATTACTTGGTTCACCATGCTCAAACAGTATGTTCTGCTCTTCTGACTAAGACTCGGTTGCCTCTGTCTAAGACTCAGTTACCTTTGTATGTGACTCAGTTTCCTCTATCTAAGAATTGGTTTCCCCTGTTAGCAGTCCGGGTTGCACATGTTGTAACAAAGTTTGTGCTGATGAATTCAGTGGTTGACAGAGTTGTTGTCCAATCACCATTGCTTGTGTCTTAGGCATAGTATCAGTTTCATAATACACAAAGTTCCTGTAGTCCTCAGGCTCTTTACTGCTCTGTTCTTCACTTCTCTCTGCCAACTCATCAATCTTCACATGTACACTTTCTATGACTTTATGAGTAGCAAGATTCAAACATTTATATGATTTTCTTTTACAAGAGTAGCCTAGGAATATACCTTCATCACCTTTTACATCAAAGTTTCTATTTCTTGCTTCTTTCAAGATGTAACATTTACTTCCAAATACTTTGAAATAACAAACATTGGGTTTATAGTCATACCATAATTCAAAAGGTGTTTGATCAATACCTTTCTTTAGTTGAGCTCTATTCAAGATGTGAACTATAGTGCTGATATCTTTCTTCTAGTATTTGGTTGCAACATTATTTTCAATCATCAAGGTTCTTGCACAATCCATAATGGATCTATTTCTTCTTTCTACTATTCAATTTTGTTGTGGTGTACCAGGGGCAGATACTTGTCTCTTGATTCCTCTTTCATTAGAGAATTCATTGAACTCATTAGAAATGAATTCACCTCCTCTATCAGATCTTAGGCATTTTAGTTTCTTTCTTGTTTCCTTCTCAACTCTGGCAAGGTACCACTTAAACTTCTAAAAATCTTCTGATTTTTCTTTGAGAAACATAATAGTCATCATTCTGGAATGATCATCAACAAATAGAATGAAATCCTTCTCTCCAGTGTAACTTTTTGTTCCAATTGGTCCACATAGATCAGTATGCACCAACTCCAAGACTTCTTCAGTATTGTAATTCTTGCTCTTGAAACTAGTTTTACCCATCTTCCCAATTTGACATTGTTTGCATATTGCCAATTCATGTTTCTTCAAAATATGAATACCTCTTACTCTTTCGTTCTTGCTTGTGTTGACTAGGTTATCAAAATTCACATGACACAACCTTTTATACCATAACCATCTTTCCTCTACTTGTGCAATAAAACATGAACTTTCAGTGAGATCAAGACATAACAAATTACCTTTTGTTTGCTTGCCAGTTCCAACTAGGTTTCCTTTACCATCTAGGAGCTTGGCCTTACCATTCATGAATTCTACCTTGAAACCAATGTTATTCAGTTGTGCCACACTTAGTACATTACACCTTAGTCCTTCAAAATAAGCATTATCACATTTTATTCCTTCATTTAGAGCAAGACAACCTTTACCTTTCACATAGCAGGGTTCATTATTCCCAAATCTGACACTCCCACCATCATAGTGCTCAAGATGTTCAAATTTTGTTTTATCACCAGTTATGTGGTGAGAACAACCACTATCAATTATCCAAGTGTCATTAACATGTGATAAAAGTGCAGTCTTTTCATTTTCTTCATTATCTGACTCGTCCTTAATAGCAATGTAAACCATTTCATCTTCATCTTCATCACTATCAAAATCTTTTGTAATATAACAAGATTTCTTACCTTTGTCCTTGTAGCTTTTGTAACTTTTGAAATATTTTTTGCCTTTGTACTTGTTGAACTTTCTCTCATCTTTGTCTTCTTTGTTTGGACACTTAGCAGCAATGTGACCAACCTCATCACCTGAAAAGCAAATCAATGGTATTCTTCCTTTATACTTTCCTTTTCCTTTGGCAACTCTCTTTGCAAGTAGTGCTTCAATAATTTCTAGATCTTCATCATCATATTCATCATCAATGTCATTGTCAATCTGTTTTCCTCTTGAGTTTCTATCCATATTACCAAGACTTAATTTGGCTTTGAATGCAGACTCAAAATTGCTAGGATTAGGAGAATAATTGTCAAAATTGTCCAAAAAGTTGTAAGCCTTCCAACCAATGCATCTAGAGTTATATCATTACTGTATCTCATCTCTTGAATAGCTAAAACTCTAATTGCATAGATAGGAAGTAAATTTCTCAATACCTTACTAACCATTGTTCTGTCTTTAATCGTTCCACCAGTGGCTCTGATGGCACCGACACTTTTCTTGATCTTGTCACTGTATTTTGTAATGTCTTCTCCTTCTTTCATTTTCATATGATCAAATTGACCTCTGAGACTCTGTTCTTTGGCTCTCTTTACAGTGTCATCTCCTCCATGGATATCATGCAATTTCTTCTACATATCATAGGCAGTCCTTGACTTCATCAAATTCTGAATAGTTGAGTGAAGAAGCTATGTCCATCATCATTATGTTATGATTTTTCATTTCCACCATCTGATCCACAGACATAGGTCTATGTGGTTCCACATACTTGTGGTCCAAGAATTGCAAACCAATATCTCCAATAGTAGATAGATGTAGCCTCATCAACTCTTGCCATGCAACAAAGTTATCTTTGTTAAGCTTGGGGATCTCCCTTTTGTAAGACATCTTTGATCTTTAGCTTAGGCCTTGAAACCTTCCCTGAAAGCACCAAAAGCTTTGATACCAATTGTTGGAAATGAGTTCAGTAACTGAGAGGGTAGGGGTGAATCAGTTACCACAAAAACAAATTCAAGTCCCTTAGATGTCTTAATCAAACTTATCATTGTTACTCTGTTGACAAAGATATTTTGTTGTTACTCGGTTAACAAAGATATTTTGTTGTTACTCGGTTAACAAAACAATCTTAAGATATTAAATGTGATTAACCTTTAGTGATTAAGTGCATAATCATAAAACATAAAGCAAATAACATGTACACAGATGACACCAAGATTTACTGTGGAAACCCAATTTGGAAAAACCACCAATTGCAACTAGTTACTATTTTTCACTCTTCTAAAGTGAGCCCTGTTAGGAGCCAACCTTGTTAAAGGTTACAAAACACACTATAAGATGTGACCTTGTTAGAGGATTTAATCACCCTTTTAGGAGTGGCCTTGTTAGAGGTCTTCAAACACTTCAATGTAGAAATGCCACCTTGTGAGAGGATTTATGAAAAGACTGTTAAGTCTACTCTGTCAAGAGATTTGGATCACTGCTACAATTGTTAGAGACTAACAATGAGTTTGACTTGATTGAAGAAGCAACTGTCTTTGCTGATTTAGATATCTGTTCTGGCTTTAACTGGATCCTCACTGATCAATTTTTTTTTACAGCTCGGTTTGCACATCTTGTCCTTAATCAAAATTCTCTCTTACTTCGCCTTCATTCTTAATATCAAAGAACTCTACTACTTATCCACATTCAATCCAAACTTGACCTTGTATATATATGATAGGCCTTGTCAAGTCGGCTTGAATACTCTTCCAAATAAATAATAAAACTTAAGTTTGCCGGCTGCAATTAACCAATTAAACATAAAGTGTAAATTATTGTTAGTCGGCTGACACTAAATGCATAACTCAGTTGACACTGTAATCCTTTGATGCCCGATCGATACTCGGTTGAAACCAAATTTACTATATAGCCCGAGAGAACTCGGTTAGTACTAAACTTCCTTCATTAATGACAGAGCTCAGTTAATAAACCAAATCACTATATTTGTGTATACATTTGTGTAACATCAATGACAATACACAATTGAATAATTGTCTTCAACACTTTATCCTTGTATCCCTGTCACAATTGTAAATTGAACTGCAACTTTACAACAACTTTCTCCCCCATTTTGCATCAAGGAAAAACCAAGGCTACTAATGTGAAGAAAAAAGAGTTGTGTGTAGGAGAAAACAACCTATAGAAACAGTCTCCCCCAGACATGATAGATATTGTATTGCAAGAATTAAGGCTTTGGTAAAAATGTCAGCTACCGGTGCTTGAAGAGCATTGTGAATATTTATCACAAGTAAGTGTTGGCTGATAATATATGTGATAGTAGGAATTAGTGTACAACCACCTAAAGAAATAATCACAACAATAACCGATGCACATATGCCTTTGGATCAATATGATACTATATGTTAATAATAACATCAGAAAGCTTTGGGAAAAATTGTTATATATATCCGGCACAAAGTTGTCTTAATTCTGAAATTCAATGTTTCTTGTCATTATAGTTGAATCATATTATACTCCTTTTTCAAAGAAGAACTTATGATACTATACAAAACAATCAGTATGTTTTTTATTAAGGAAAACAAGTTTTGATGGGTTCCTGAAACCCTACAACAGATAAAAAGATAACAAAAGCATATAAGCATTACAAAACATCCATCAAGAAACAGGCAATTCTAGCAAAATAGTCACAAACAACAGAAAGCCAGAAACGCATATCCAATAAAGCCAGGAAAAAAAAACCAGGGTTGCCAGTCAGGCAATATCTCTGAGAATCTCCGCCGCCCGTATCTCCAGCTCAGTCATTCTTTCAGCAGCTTCTCTAAGTTTGATCAGCTCCTTGTCAGCTTCTTGGTTTGCCTTTTGTTTGGCTTCTTCTCCAGTTCCCTTTGTATTTTCATCTTCTGGAAGTTGATCCCTGTCTCTGTGCATCGGCCAATCCTCTTTGTTTCCCCTTTGTTTTTGAAACTTGTCAATGATAACCTTGATGTTATCATTGGAGGCTTTAAGTATGTTGTAACTTTGCTCAACAATTTTAACCATTGAAGCTTCAATACCTTCGATCCTATGCTTCAGTTCAGTTACTCTGCTGTCCAACTCCCTGTCCTCCGCTATGTTTTTGTTGTTGTTGATTATGTTTTCTTTCTCCATCCTGTCCATCCTCTTTTTCAGCTCATATATTTCATAGTAGGTCCATTTCGTTGATCTATAGCTGTCAATGGCACTATTTTTTGCATTGTTCAGCACATCCATTTGAGGATCTTCCCTCGCATTGTCGCTGAAAATCACCAAAGCAGGATCAATGAGCTCTTCCATCTGAATTCTGCCCTCTTTGTTTTCCTTAACCAAGGTCCTTACCAATTCTCTTTTTATGCCCATTTTAGCGGAGACCGAGTCAAAATTTCTCCAAACAACCTTTTTGTTTTTACCTGTAATATTGCAGGTGTAATGGTCTTCTCCATACTCTGCATAACCCTGGCTGTTGACATCCTCTTCCTTCTCCTTCCCCTGACTCTCCTCTTCCTCAGCTCTCCCCTCTTGTGTTTCTTCCTGGCTAGCTAGCTTCTCCTCCTGGGTTTCCACTTTTAATCTTTTTGATCTCGTAACCCTCTTCCCCAAGCTATCCTCCTCATTCTGAGTCGGCATCTTGATTGTGATATTTCTCTTTTTGTCCTGCTTCCCCTTCTTCTTCATTCCTCTTTCTTCTCTCGAACTCTCATTCCCCATTTCCATACCTTCCTCATTTTCATTGTACTCCTTATCTGAAGATATCTCTATGTGTTGTTATTCTGATTATAAGCAATAGATTACTCTTACATATCTGGATACAAACATTGAATGAATCAATGACCTTCAAAAATCTCATCCCGTAGTATTCTTCAAGTCAAACAAATCCATGTTGTCAAATTGATTACAAACCGACATTGTTGAAAGTGAAACATATCAACATATTAGTTCTTGTTTCTCTCATTAAGAACTATTCACAAGTTTGTCTGAACCAATATTGACAATTTTAGACTGAATTCTTCTGAATCAAACTGTAATCTTTGTGTGTTAACTTATGAACCAAAACTTATTTGCGTCATCCCATATCAGTAGAAACATAAAACTTCAATAGCAGTTGATGAAAATCATTTTATCAATCTGATATAAACAACTAACATATTTGTACCTAATAGGGCATTAAAAATGCGCACATGCTTGAACTTTATTATGCACAAAACTATGATTACATATGCCCTTTAACCATGATCATTGTTGCACAACTTCATAAGAATGAACCTATACTCATCATTAATCTGTGAACTTCACTTCTATTATCTTCTTATGGTAATGAGGTTGTAGACCAAACATGAATATGATGTTTCAGTCACAAGAGTATAATCAGTTCATCATTTCACTTTTACAACCAACAAGAAAGCTTTGTATATCACAGAAATACCATGTGTACACCATTAGTTCATTTTTACTAAACATACTTCACCAAATACACAATTGTCCAAAGAGATATGTAGACATGATAAACTTGTTTATCAGTATCCTTCATACACCCATGTTACCAACTGATACATCATCATACACCATAGTACTCACATGTTTCAAATAATAACATCAAATAGTTCAAAAACCAATATTACCATGCAACACCAACATAACTTCGTTATAGGGGTAAGATATATTACCACCATTAACTCCCCTAGAAGCTCAGATTCTCCTTAGACACCATGACATACTTTCACTGATTCATTTTTGTCTTCATTTTGGTCACCTTTCTTTCTCCAAACCATAAGAGTCTTCCTCTTTCCATCTTTAGAAGACACACTCCTACAAAGACTTGCTATATGTCCATTTTTGTTACATTTGAAACACTTTGTAACCTTATTTTTCAAAAACACATATGGTTTTGCTAACCATCTACATCTTGCAACTTTGTGACCAAGATCATAATAGTTATAACATTGTTGATTCATGAAAGAGTTTCGTTTGTTTGTACAAATTGCAACTTTATGACCATATGCATTACAACCAAAAAAATAACCTTGAAAAAAATGATTATACCTAACTGTCTGATTGTACCAAGAAGGTGAAGATCTGAAAGCACTTCTTCTGTTACTGTTATTAACATCTAATTTCATTGTCTTGTTTGGTACAACATTATGATAATCGAAATCAATCTTCTTTCTAGGTGTTTTCTTGAATGTAAATTCCTTCCCATCCGTAGTAGTGAACACTGTCTTGTGTTCTGACCAACTTGAAGAACTTTGTCCTACCTTATATCCCAAACCTGTAGGTTCCTTTGAATGTCTTTGTTTGTCCAACATCTCATATAATAGGTTAGTACTATTATCAAAATTTTGATTTTTCTTTGATTGGTTCTTGATAACTGTTAGACACCTAGATTTGCACCCTTACCCAAGCTCTCGTAGTCTTGGTAATCTAGTGTAACATGGGAATCGGGTAAAAGCACAATAATCTGTCACCCTTTTACAAAGGAAAAGGACGACAACACCAAAATTGTAAAACTTCAAGGGCATAAAATTCACATTTCTGTTGAGAATTTGAAGATGATGTAAACTAATGA